>CAIGQQ010022095.1:460-5460 GCA_903798035.1 Danio albolineatus
ATGTTATGTTATGTTATGTTATGTTATGTTATGTTATGTTATGTTATATTATATTATAAAACCATAAACCTACCCCTCAAAGTAATGTGAAAATTAAAGCAATTATTGTACCGGGTCACAAAATGTTATATTTTTTAGATCCCTTTATACCTTCTAGACCAGGGGTTCCCTAACTCAGTCCTGGGGGGCTGGTGTCCTGCATAGTTTAGCTCCAACTTCCTTTAACACACCTGCCTGGACGTTTATACCTAAGAGCTGGATTAGCTGGTTCAGGTGTGTTTAATTGGGGTTGAAACTAAAATATGCTGGACACTGGCCCTCCAGGAACAAGTTTGGTGACCCCTGCTCAAGGGGATAGACCAGGACTGCTCAACCCTGTTCCTGGAGATCTACCTTCTTGCAAAGTTCAGCTCCAACCCTGAACACACCTGAATCAATTAAATAAGACCTTAACAGCACTTGATAATCACAGGCAGATGTGTTTAATATGGGTTGCAACTGAAATCTGCTGGAAGGTACATCTTCAGGAACAGGGTTGAGCACCCCTGGGATAGACCCTTTGATACTTTTCCTGGACAATGCCTTATCTACGATCCAAGTTGTCCGTCCCTGATTTAAATAATAAAATGCTATGATTTTTTTTCTGAATTCCTTTAATAGTCTAACTGCCAACTCAGCCTTTATGCTCAGATTAAGACCAGTTTCCCTGAGGCCAACATTTGCATTTTGTACGGTAAGCGTCTATCTCTTTTTGTCACACTGCCTCTTCCCTTCTCAAAAATCACACATGCATTAGTCAGCTTAACTGTAATAAAGGCCTCACAAATAGTAGAACTCAATTGTAAGGCTGCTCCAAAAAAGGAACTTATAAGAGATCAGGACAGGAAACGTTCGATATGTAAAGGTAGATTCGCATCAGCACACGATGTGACAGGTGTTTACAAGATTACATGGTTTGACTCTTGAGGTTGACTTGGTGGAAATATAATACTGCCATCTAGTGGTCTGACTACTTGATACCGAAAAAAGTATTAAGAGCTTATATTCCCATGTAGTGCAGGGTTGATGTATCAGCAATGTAATAAATGTAAAATGTAACTGGGTAATATGTATGAAAAATAATGGTATGTTTCCTGAGGTTGGACTTCCTAAAAAAAGCTAGAAATATAATAATATAATGATAAAATAGTTTGGAATGCGGTGGTTCATTCCGAATGAATGAATGAATGAGTTTGGAATCCACGCCCGTCCATGCATGCATTCATTACAATGGACACCAAATGTCAGCCCATGTTTGTTTTTTGTTTTTTTGAGCAATTCACCTTTTTAAATTTTATTTTTTTTTAGTCCATAGGATTGGATATTTATCCAACAAAGCAAGCCACATTTTGAATGTTTTTTTCCTGCTTTTCCCCCTCAGATTTATAAATGCGTTTGTAAGTATTTGTAATTGGAATGTAAAAAGGACTGAATTTACAAAAGTAAAGTATATATCAGGATTTTTATTTATTTATTTATTTTCTAAATGTCTTTCCACTTGGATACACAGGGTTCAGATATCTGTTACTAAAATTAAATAAAATGCTCAACTATATCAATGTACTAACTAGAAAATAAGTCAAATGCATGTACAGTAATTTATGGAAATATATCAGATGTTTAGTTTGATATGTAGATAAAAATGTTCATTTTCTTAAATAAAAATGTAATCTATAAAGAAAAACACCGTAAAATAGAATTTTGAAAAATATGTTGTTCGAGTTTTGTCCTAAAGAGAAATGCATTCAGTAAATGTCTGTGTCCATATTGATTGACTGATTACAGACGTTTGATTTGTTGAAGGTTCCTTTTTTTTCACGCAACACTTGTATATCATTAGCTAAGAATCGAGCGACAAATAAAATGTGCAGAGCAGTGAGTTCGCATGACAGGAACTGAAAACCACTGCTACAGATACTGCGCAATATATTAAGCAAAAACCACAAATGTTAACCTTTTTGACCTTGAGAAGAAACTGCAAGTGCAATTGCAGTGTAAAAGTATATGTTTTATATTATTTTATAATTATACAACCCCGAATTCGAAAAAGTTGGGACAGTATGGAAAACATAAATAAAAATGAAAGTAGTGATTTTTAGATTTACTTTGACTTGCAAAACCACAAACATTATTTAATGTCTTTTTCATGATTTTATTGTCCCTGTTTCAAACATGTTTCAAAAAAAGTTGGAACAATAAAGCATTTACCACTTTATAATATTGCCAATTGCTTTTCACAACACTTAAAAGAAGTTTAGGGACTAAAGACACCAAGTGATAAAGTTTCAATTGTAATTTTGTCCCATCCTTCCTGCAAACAAGTCTTAAGGGGGGCAACAGTACAGGGTCTTCGTTATCGCATTTTGCGCTTCAAAATGCACCACACATTCTCTATTGGAGACTGTGGACTCAATTGCAGAATGTGTTTTTTTTCATTGTCTTGTTATCTTATATGCATGGTCGTCCCTGGAAAAGAAGGCAGCATATTGTGCTTCAAAATATCTACAGGTATGTACTTTTCAGTATTAATGGTGCCATCACAGAAGCGCAAGTTATCAAGTGCCTTGACTCAACCCCATACCATGGCACACCCTGGCTTCTGGACTTGTTGCTGGAAACAGTCTGGATTATCCTTTTTTCTTTGGTCCGGAGCACATGGTGTGCATTTCTCCCAAAAATACCTGAAACACAGATTCATCTGATCACAGTATGTTTCCACTGTGTGATTGTCCATCCTAGATGCCTCTGAGCCCAGAGTAGTCAACATCACTTCTGTTAACATAGGGTTTCCTTTTGGCACAGTACAGTTTAAACAGCGTAATTCTGTATTGTGGTACTTGACAAAGGTTTGCCAAAGTAGTCCCTAGCCCATATTGGGATATCGTTTTTAGATGAATGACCATTCTTTATGCAATGCCGCCTGAGGGATCAGAGATCACAGATGTTCAGCTTAGGCTTGCATTCGTGTCCTTTATGCACTGAAATAGGTTCAGATTCCTCGAATCTTTTAATTATTTTATGCACTGTTGAAGGTGAAATATCCAAATGTCTTCCTGTCTTTTCTTTGAGGAACATTGTTTTTAAACGTTTCAACAATTTGGAGATTAACCAATTTACCTGATTACTACCCCTTAATTGCTCCTGTCCCAACTTTTTTGGAAATGTGTTTCAGGTCTGAATGACTAGAAAGAATGTATATTTACAAATGAAATTAAGTTGATGCGACAACATATTTTGTGTTCATATCGTCTTAAATACAAGTCAAAGTCAATTTGAAAAAGGCTCACTGTCAAGTGCAGAATTATTCATACCCCTGGAAAATTCTAATTCTGAATTACTTTTATTTTTTAGCTCATCACTAAAGAACAATGGGTAAATATACCAGTTTATACCAGCTTTTTGCATGTGTTTGATTGCTGTAATACCCAAAAAAGGATATTGATTACTGAAAAGAGTCTGACTAATTTTGGACATGCAACTTTTCATTCTTTAAATAAGAACTTAGAATTATTCCTTTTTCCACAATGATGCCTTTTTGTCCCTCATCTTATTATCTTTTTGGAAAATCATTTCTGGTCAAATTTGCCGGGGACATGAGTAATTCTGGGCTTTCTGGGACTTTTGAATGCTAAGTATATTTTATAAACTACATTTTCAGAATTCTATACATAATACATTTTTCAAATAAAATAATGGTAATTTTTAAGGTAACTGGTTAGCGTTTTCTGCTAGTTAGCAAATCAAACTCTAAATTGTTAAAGCAGAGAATGTAGATTTAAACAATTACAGATTTGTTTCATTTAAAAAAAAAACACTAAAACAAATATTTCCTTACTGTCACCTCACATTTTGATTTCACTGAAAAAAAAAGATTTCTGCAAAATTGTAGCGAACAATTTATATGGGTTGAATTTAAACAAACTAATTAAATTTAGTAATGTTCTGTTTAATTTGTTTCTTTCAATTCAGCTCAAAAATAAATTGTTTACAATCAATTACCTTGAAAAAATGTAAATGCAAGAAATCGTCTTTGAATAATTTTTTCAGTGTATATGCTAATTATATATAGGTGTAATACGCATAGTTTGTCGAGATAAGTTCAGCTTTAGACCTTCTTTTGGTGCTGTTCCACATCAAAACAAACGTGTTACCATATAAACTTAAACATGTAGGTTTATAAAGCAGCATATACAATTATATGTGTAAAAAATCATTTAAAAAGGCTATACTAAAACAGTAAACACAGCTTAAACCAAGAGCTTAGAATACTTATTTATATTTATAAGTTTCTCTTCAAAAGATTGAGTAAAAGTAGGCCATATTAGAATTTTCAGTCATTTTAACTGTAACTTTAAGTAGGCCACATTCTCAATATCAGACTACGTAAAAAGTGGAGTGAAAGGAAACTTTCTCATTTTGAATTTTAAAAGTAGGCTTATACTAATAGCACTGTTGAATATACTCTTTTGTAAGTCTTGTGTGTATCCTATTCAATCATTTAAAGCCTTTTCTTGGAACTACAACAGATGCCTAAATATAAGAATATTATACAAATAATAGAAAACCCTCTAAAATACCTTTTAATATTGTTATTTATGATATATTTGGATATTCTAAATTGCATCCACATAGATAACAGATGCAAATTTTCAGACATCAGCTGGAATGCAACATGACGCGCACATGTCATTACACAGCCTGTTTTGTGCCCCAGTCTTTCTAGAATCGACATGTAAATTCAGACAACACTTTACTAATAAACAGTATAGATAATCAGTGCATTTGAATAAAAGCTTTGTTTAATTTATCATAGGGTAGACCTTTAGTGGTTATTTTATATGCCTGTTACAGGTAGAAAAATAACTTTTAGAATAATCCACTCTTATTCTCTTTCCCTTGAATTAGGGCCCTGGCTTGGAGGAGTCTAAGGATATAAACAACCAAAAACCTAGACCTGTGGT
>CAIGQQ010022095.1:7960-10661 GCA_903798035.1 Danio albolineatus
AGCTTGACGTGGACATAGTCTCTTGGCTTCCTTGAGGTATTGGAGGTTCTTATGATCGGTGATCACCTGGAACGGATGTTGAGCTCCCTCCAACCAGTGTCGCCACTCCTCCAATGCGAGCTTGATCGCTAGAAGTTCCCTGTCTCCTATGCTGTAATTCTGCTCCGCCGGGCTCAGCTTCCGAGAGAAATAGGCACAGGGATGCAGTCGGGACGGTGTATCATGATGTTGGGATAACACTGCCCCGACGCCGGTGGTGGATGCGTCCACTTCCACCACGAAAGGAAGATTTGGGTCAGGATGAGTCAGTAGTGGGGCCCTTGTGAACTCCTTCTTGAGAAGGCGGAAGGCTGCGGCTGCTTCCTTGGTCCACACTAGTCTCTTGGGTTTACCCTTGAGGAGATTGGTGAGAGGTGATGTAATGCTGCTGTAATCCTTGATAAACCTCCGATAAAAGTTGGCAAACCCAAGAAACCTCTGGAGCTCCTTAATGGTCGTGGGTTCTGACCAGGACAGAACAGCCTCAATCTTCCTCCTATCCATCCTGATACCGGTTTGATCAATTAGATATCCCAAGAACTGAACTGATTCTTGATGAAAGGAGCATTTCTCCGCTTTGAGGTAGAGGTGGTTCTCTCTCAATGTGTGTAGGACCTCCGCAACGTGGTGGCGATGTTCGGCCTCACTCCGGTAGTAGATGAGGATGTCATCTATGTATACGATCACACATCGGTGGAGAAACTCCCGGAGGACTTCATGAATGAAGTTCTGGAATACGGAGGGGGCATTGACCAGACCGTAGGGCATGACTTGATACTCGTAGTGACCAGTAGGGGTCACGAAGGCTGTCTTCCATTGGTCCCCCTCACGTATTCTTATCAGGTTATACGCGCTGCGGAGGTCCAATTTTGTGAAGATTTTGGCTTCTCTGAGCTGTTCCAAAGCGGCTGGTACCAGAGGAAGGGGATACCGGTATTTTATCGTACTGTTGTTCAAGACCCTGTAGTCTATACACGGACGCAGCCCTCCGTCCTTCTTGGCCACAAAGAAGAAGCTAGAGGCCGCTGGTGATTTAGAATGACGTATGTACCCCTGACTCAGAGCCTCCCTTATGTAATCTTCCATAGCCTGATTCTCCGGAAGCGAGAGCGGGTAGATCCTACCTCTAGGCAGCTGGGCATCTGGAACTAGGTCGATTGCACAGTCCCATGGCCGATGCGGAGGTAGCTGGGAAGCTCTCTTGGGGCAGAAGACATCTTGAAAGGAGCTGTACTCCTTAGGAATGTTGATGGACTGCTTCTCAGGAGGGCTCTCGACAGATGTTACAAACAAGGAAATGGGGTTCCGACCTTGAAGAGGGAGACTAGGAAAACAGGCGGATGCACATCCAGTTCCCCATTTCTTGATCTCTCCTGTGCCCCAAGAGATGATGGGATCGTGCTTCACCAGCCACGGGCGCCCTAGTATGATGTCCATGTTTGCACCCTCCAGAACCAGAAACTGAATCCTTTCTTGATGTAACAACCCCACTTGAAGAAGGATGTCTTCACATTGTCGATGGATACGGGTAGAAGATCGAGTACACTGGGTTATCGGTTGTATCTGGTAGATGTGTGAGGACGCCTCAGTACGGAGGTGGAGTTGACGACAGAGGGATTGGGAGATGAAATTCCCTGCTGACCCGGAGTCGATAAGGGCTGTTACATGGAGAGAAACAGAGGCAGTAGTTATTTGTACGGTGGTAGTAAGGGGATTACATTGTTCGATATTCGTACTGAATACACTCACTGAAGTCCGAATGGGACGAAGGGGACACTCCATACGGGTGTGTCCGCTGACACCGCAGTATAGACACAGACCCCGGGTCAGCCTCCTCTGTCGTTCCGCTGCTGTCAATCTTCCAGACTCGATTATCATGGGCTCTGGTTCTGGAGGGGATGTTGACTCAGGCGATCGGAGGAGTGCAGACGAGGGATTGATTGTGTCCTGTTGATAAGATCTAAGACGATCGGAACATCGTAGAGAGTGTTGGATGAATCTTTCCAGACCCATAGTATCATCTAGTGTGGCTAGCTGGATTCGGAGAGTGGGTTCCAAGCCGAGCCGGTACGTGGTCAGCAACGATCTCTCATTCCATCCACTCGCAGCCGCTAGAGTTCGAAACCGGAGTGCATATTCCTGTGTAGACAGAGTACCTTGCTTTAGATGATACAGTTGCTCTCCGGCGGCTACTTCCCCATCAGAACGTCCAAACACCTCTTTGAAATACTCCGTGAAGGTAGTGATGGAATTCATGACCGGCCCGGCTTGGTTCCAGATGGTCTCGGCCCATTTTAGTGCAGGTCCAGAGAGTAGTGATACGATATAGGCGATCTTTGATTTATCTGTGGGATATAGAGAAGGTTGCATTTCAAATATGAGTGAGCATTGTAATAGAAAACCATTGCACTCCTCCGCCCCGCCTGAGTAGGGCGCTGGTCGGGCCATGGGACTGGAAGGAAGGGCCGAAGAAGAAGCTGTGGAGGCGGAAGTGCTCGGTGCTGGTGGTGCGTTGGGAAGTGGAGCTGGTGGTTGTAGAATCCGTTTCAACTGGTCCACCAGCTCTTGAAAGTGATCGGGGGTGCTCATGTTGTCGCTGTTAAGGTCCGGGCTTCTGTTATGAAGCGGACAGGAGACAGAGGTAAATAAACGTTAGTGTATT
>CAIGQQ010022096.1:0-11830 GCA_903798035.1 Danio albolineatus
GTTTTTGAACTTAAATGGTTTGTTGCAATCAGTTTCCTCAAATAGTTTGTTACCTCAACTGTTTGGGTTTAACAATATGTGTTTGTATGTGTATATATATATGGTATGGTAGGACATGGTTGAATGATTTAAATATATATATTTTTTGTGTCTAATATCTAAGACTTTTAAAAATAAAGTTTAGATAAAGAAAAATGTAAAAAAAAAAATAGATAAAGTTAGCTGCATTGAATAATTTCAATGCTTGTATTTTAGAGAAATTGTTAAAAACAGATTTTAGATTAGTCTTTGCCTAAAATGGAGGAAATTTTTTTTTGCAACATGGTCAATGCACTGGTATGTTGTGTTAAGGAAGGAGTCAAGCTGAAAGGCAAAGCTCTCAAAATCACTGGTCCGTCTGCAATCCTACTATTATCATGACCGAAAGATGTTGAATACAAGAGGCTGAAATGAGCTTCCCTTGCAGGGTGGCAGAATGTACCTTTAGAGATAGGATGAGGAGTTCTGTCACACAGGAGGAGCTCAGAGTAAAGTCACTGCTTCTCCACATTGAGAGTAGCCAGTTAAAGTGGCTCTGCAATCTGTTTTGGATTAATCCTAGATGCCTACCTTGGGAGGCCCAAACTTTTTCTTATAAAGGGCCAAAGACCAAACTTGATACGGGTATGTGGGCCAAATATGTACCAAACCGAATACGTCACATCATTTGATAATCACATCACATCATAATTTGCCATGGGTTTTTAATAAACATATTATTACAGTAAAACACAAAGGATCTCATTTATACCACACTGGAGTTCTGCTGAAAACACTAGGTGACCTGCGCCTACCTCTGCCTTGATTTGCTCTCCGATGTCTTTTTTGTCAAGTAACACATTTTGCATTTGAAAATTCTGAATCATTTACATCATTTAATTTCAGTTGACTTTTTCTGTAGCTCAGCAATAAAAAAAAAAAAAAGAAAAAGAAAGGGTTACGATCGAATCAAAATAACGCCTCTGTCAAAGGCATTCACCTCAAACACATCTCCACCATTCTTCCTCTCTTTTCAGATGGCATGGTGGGCCAAATCAAAGGTTACCGTGGGCCAACTTTGGCCCACAGGCTTTACTTTGGGCATCTCTGCTTTATAGCATTGCTTCAAAGTGACATCATTTAATGAATACACCACACCATTTTATTTTTAAATATTACAGATAATTATTTATATTGTAATGTTTTCAGCCTCCACAAAACACCACATGGATGTATGGATGCAAATATGTTAAACTTACTTTCATGACTAAAGTTAAATTTTGACCAGTTCTCAGTAAACACAACCTGCTCCACAGTCAGTCAGTCTAACCTTTTAATTATTTCTGCTGATGAAAGGTTTGGTCACTGAAAGTGTATTTTCAATTCAAAATGTCTTTAACATTAAACACTGTATGTTGAAATAGATCCTTACCTACATCCGCTGACATTCTCCACATAATTCTCATGCATGTGTTTTGTGAACAAGCCACCTGTTTTGGAAACTTATAAGTTAGTGATGATATAAAGATAAAATATTCTTTAAATCCCAAATTTGAAATGACCAGCTTCTCTTGCTAAAATCATCCCTTTGACATTTTGAAGGTTTCAGTCATTTTAGAGCAGCAGTTCTCAAGCATGATCCTGGGGTACCACCAGCATTGCATATTTCCCATGTCTCCTTAAATAAACACTCCTGATTCAGGTCATCTCATAAGCACAGAGAGGGAGGGGAGTCTGAGCTCAGGTAGGTCTCAAGTACTCTCCTGTATTATGCCAGGAGAAGGAGTCGAGGTGGATAGAGGATTATGCAAGATGAAGATGGCTAAATTAAGGAAATCCAGCTATGTATGTGTGTTTGGATTAATCTGATTGGTACATCATGTGATAGCTAATGCAGGACCAGCCACCGTCAATCATGAGCATGGGATCCTCTCGAAAATAGTTTATAAATAAACTTAACTTTGAAAAATTTGTAGTGCTAGTGAATTCCTGGGAAAGTGGTTGAGAACCACTGCTTTAGACCAGATTTCTTTATGCTTTTTATAAATTGTTTCATGTTCAAAATGATCCTGATCCACACAGATTCACAGAAAATAAATAAGAAGGCAGTATTATTCATTTGGTGACATCACTTTATGAATTTATGAGTATAATGTCACCATTTTTGACAAAAAGCCATCGATGTTCATTAGTTTACACTAAGATGATATTAGTATTGTTTTTTAAAAGCTTGGATTTTGATTCCCATTATCAAAGGGACAGTAGCCTTTATAGCCCCCCACATGGCATAGATGTGTATATGAAAGACAGGCATGCATTAAATTATTACATTATTAGTTTAAAATGGGGCATCACAGTGGTGCAGTGGGTAGCATGATTGCCTTACAGCAAGAAGGTCGCTGGTTTGAGCCTTGGCTGGGTCAATTGGCATTTTTGTGTGGAGTTTGCATGTTCTGCCCGTGTTTGTGTGGGTTTACTCCGGGTGCTCCAGTTTCCCCCACATATAGGACCAAAGTCCAAAGACATATAGGACATATTGTCCAAAGACAAGTCCAAAGACATATATAGGTGAATTGGGTAAGCTAAATTGTCCATAGTGTATGTGTGTGAATGAGAGTGCATGAATATATCCCTGTGATGGGTTGCAGCTGGAAGAGAATCTGCTGAGAAAAAAGTATGCTGGATAATTTGGAGGGCATTCCGCTGTGGTGACCGCTGATTAATAAAGGGACTAAGCTGAAAATGAATGAATAAAGAGTTTAAAATGATGTTTAAGCACCCCCTTATTTTATAACTTCATTACAGTTGCAGGCTATAAAATGTAAAACAATACAATATTTGCTTACCAATTGTCATTATGTGACTCTCACTATGTAGTCATTAAAGTTGTAATAATTAATATACTGCATTGATTTCATAAGAATAATATGTAACTAAAATGAGAGTGCGTGCTTGCATTACGAAAAAACATACAAAAATGCATTTAGCTTCTACACACCATTAAGTATCAGTCTGTCCATGTCGAACTGAAATACTGTCCTGAGACCAATGTTTTTCTTTTCATTGTACAGCTTGATGTATGCTATTCAGGTAAAGTTAAACCTGAAACAGTTTTAAGGAGGGCATGTATCAGAAAAACCTCTAGGCAGATTCAATCTTCAAAAACGCACAACTGGTTGCTTCACACAAAAAGACACCCTTGCATTATACCAAATGGAGCCTTTAAAATTTAATAAGGTTTTCAATTAAATATAACCAGGAGCAGACATTCGGAAATGTACCGTATGAGTGGGTGAAATGGAGACCAGTGCTCCGAGCAGAGAGAGATAACATATTTTCAGTGTTGGGGAAAATGAGAAGTTGTCACAATAAGAGCGTTTAGGGATGTGGGAGGAATTTGATGCTCTCAGAAAGGGTCTGATTAGAGACAAAGCGACCAAAAATAGCTCTCCCATACATCTTTTTTTTTCCCCATTGTTTTGGTCCTCAGTTGGGTGCTCTGGGAACCTGTCACAATTACACAGAAATAAAAACCAAAGACTACATCACTACTGTAGCACTGTCTGTCCACTGTCAAATGTTAATAGCTTTAATAATGTGTATTTTAATAAAGAATGTTCAGTTTGTGAATCATAGTTTTTTTTTTTTTTTTGTTGTTGTTTTTTGAGGAGGATATTTTTTCAATTTGTGTATTAGGACATTAATCCCTGATACAAAAGCGTTTTTTTTTTTTTTTTTTTTTTCGAAAATCATTAGGATATTAAACGGCACAATGTAAAAAGGGCTATATTGTAAAATTCCCTTTTGGAAGTTATTTGGACAGAACTGTGTGTAGGTATAGTGTGTCCACTGTCATACTGGAGTGATATAAACACAAGAAGAACTTTTTTTAATAATCATTTATATTCTTGACTTATAATAGGATCCAAATCCCAGCAATTTGGAGGCACACCGCAACATGATGAAGGAGTGCAGTGTTCCAATAGGAGTGTATTAATATGTCTCCGTAGTAGCATGTAAACACATGTCCACAAAACAGGAGTTGCAAAAATAAACTGGGATTAAAAGACCTGTTCCAACTCTCTGTGACCAGCTGCACCTCAAGAATGGATTTCACAAGTTTAAAAGTTTTAAAAACAGTCCATGTTTGTAATAAAGAAAAGACAGAGAGGCTATATGATGACGCTGCAAGTAGATGTGCACAAAGTTAAAACATTTGTGTGTACTGTGATCTTTGTAATGGCATTTGTGTTTGACTCATCGTTGCAGAAAATGATGCTCTGTTGGCTTGAATAAACTCCACAACAAATATATTAAATAAACGCACTTGATATATTTGACTCCTAAATTGAATCCATAATCTATAAAATGAATCCTGATTCTGCTTCATCCCCATTTGTCTCTGTCACTGACTTGATGCAGCAAGAGAAACAAACACACACTGGGAATGGTGGGTGAGATGAACCAGCTCATTTGCTTTAAAGGCACTGACTACAAAAAACAGCTACACTGCTCTTTGAGTCTGCATCTTCTGGAGGGTATAATAAATTACTAAATCTAATGGATATTTTGAGCTGAAACTATACAGACACATTCTGAAGACACCAAAGACTTATCTTACATCTTATAATAGGGGTAAAATAGATGCCCATTAAGTAAAGATCATGTTCTATGAATATATTTTGTAAACTCTTAAATACATATCTTATTTTTTTATTAGTAATGTGCATTCCTGAGAAATTTATTTAGAGCAATTTTCTCATATTCCAAATTTTCAAATAGTTGAATATTGACCAAATATTGTCCTATCCTAAAGCCAACCAAAAGCTTATTCACACTTAGTGATTGTCCTTTAGGAAAATTCATGGTCCAGTTTGACAATTTGATAATATATAATGTCTGTGTTGGTCATATAAATCACATTACAAAAACTGGGTATAGTACTTCATAAATCCCTTAAAATTGTGATACATTATGAACATTTCTTAATTTATTAATTAAAATGTATTAATTATTTTTTTGTAATGGAGTTAACTTGTTAATAAAGTACCTCACTTTGTCTCAAAATGTCTCACTTTGTCTCCTTAACCAATCACCTACCCCTTTAAACTTTTTAAGGAAGACCATCCCTCTAGAACTGTTCTTCTCGTTCTCTTTGAACCCACCCTCCCTCTATGTCCTCGCTTCCCATTTACAATCCTAACCCTCTTCACTCCTACATGTAGGTTCAATCGGGGTTCCAATCGCTGTGCCAAAATATCACAAAAGACAGTACCTCCACTCTGGACATAGTAGGACACCTGATCAACCTACTGTACCCGCCTGCTCACCAGTCATCCTCTCACTCCCCTTCCCCTTCATCCCACTGTTCTCTTACCATCTCTTTCATCCCTACATCCCTACAGTAAAGTCTAGCTCAAAGTGTGGCATGGTCCATGCTGGTGAAATAACACTTCATAAAACCTGTTTGCCGATAAACACTAATTGACATTATTCCTGTACGGTTCATCGGAGGGAAAAAGTCCTGCCCATTAATGACAATTCACTCATTAGCATATACAGCCCTGAGTGTGAAGCAGCCTTCCGACATTACACTTTCATGCCCCAAAGATAATGTTAATTATTATGCAGACTAAGCTGCATTATAAATGTGGAGTTTTAGGATGCACAAATAAACACTGTATCATCCAATTGGATGCTGCACACTGGTTGTGGTGTGGAGAGACCTCCCTCGTGATGATTTGGGTGTATGACCATACAGAAATACACATTACATTACATTACACTGTAGTCTCCATAGACTTTTCTGAGCCATGTCAGTTATTCACAGAGATAACATTAGTCATGTTTTGAATCTGCCTCTATGCTGACATAGAGACATGTCTTCAAAATCGCACAATTTATATCAAAGCCTATAAGGGGCAGTTTGAAAGCATGATACAAAGATTATTTGTGTGGTATCTTGTGCTGAAACTTTAAATTCACACTCTTGGGACATCGTAGATTTATTTTACATGTTGCAAAAAAGGGCAAAATAGGTCCCCTTTAAAACACTATATGAATTTTTGAAAATCTCAGCAGATATTCACACGCCGTCGTCCCACTTTATTGGTCAAGTTTAGATAAACAACTAATGCATATATTACATGTAGTGTATCACAGGTTTTATGGTTATATGTATATTGCATAATATTATCGCAAAGAGGCATCACAGTGATGCAGTGGGTAGCACGACATGCATGTAAATGTAAATAATTTTAGAACAAAGACAGTAATTTTTTTTTAATATCTCCATTTCTCCCTCTCTTCCCTTTTTCTGCAGTATGCCCAAAATGAGAATTTGTCTCAAAGATACCATCTCTCTGACACACTCTGACATATTCCTCGACTCACAGCATTCATCACCTCTCTAACTGCATTACTACACTGTGTCCCTCAGAAACCACATTCTTTTAGGAAGCTGGAGTTGAAGTTTTACTTCCTGACAGCATAAAAGACTTACCAATATCCACATTTCCCTTTTAATCATCCACATCCTGCATCTCTCTTTGTCTGTTTCTCGTTTTCTCTCCCAGTCATCACGGTTTGACAGTCTTGTAGCTATAAACCCATATACAACATGAAAGGCCTGCCAGGTCATTGCAACAATTAGTCATTTCAATTAGCCTATAGCCATCAAAAGCTCTCTCACTGTGCTCTATCAAAGCAACATAATGTCAAGATTGTGACATTTTTTTCAGTGCCACTAGCAATTCAACTACATTTTCTCACCAGTAAAAAAATAGTGGTACTGAATAGTTCAGGCACTCACCAAGTGTCATTTTAGTAGTTTCTTTGTAAAAGCAATGAAAAAAATTTTTTTTGCAGAAACAATTATGGAAGAAAATGTCCTTCCTGCATCCTGCAATTAATTGGGTTGTTCTTCACTCTAAAAAGAATTACACTTTTACACGTTGTTGTTTTTCTCTCTTCAAAATTATAGTTTTTTCCTTGATGTCAAAAATCATATGAATATTAAGTAAAGATCATGTGCCATGATTATATTTTTTCCACATATAAAAACTTGAATAAAAGGTAATGCTAAAAGCTTAGGTCAAATCCCAATTCTATTTTTGTACCCCTACTCCTTGTCCTTGGCCCTCAAAACCGAGTGTGAAGGGGAAGGGCTTCAAAATTTAACCCTTAAGAAATGGAACAGCACTACAGCACCTGCACACGTCATCATATGTTATCACGATCTCATGCTTCATATGAGATCAGATGATTGTGACTGCTGTAGTTATTCCACTTGCCTTATTTTTTTGCATTTATCTTCAGGAAATCACTGAAGGCATATATTATGTTAACATAGCGATCTAATGTGGCAATAAGATCATAACTATACTGCACATTTACACAGTGGCCATATTTACCTATGTAAACACACGGAAACAACATTAACATTATACTAGGCACTATAAAAAGGTCATTCCCAGCCACCAGACTTTTCTGACAGGGTATTTGAATGTCGAGTGTCAGAATGTTGTGGGACTGCTGTACAGGAGTTATTATTATGGATTATAGATAGCGAAATTTAGTGATTTTTATTTTAGCGTTTTTTTTTTTTTACCTTGATGGTAAAAAAACATATGCTTGTTTGTTGTAAAAATTCGTTATAATGACAAAAAAATACTAATTTGTGGATCTCCTTACTTGCGGGTGCTGTTGTGGCTGGTGTATTCTAGGAAATTTTCTTACCCCTTTGTTTCGAGTGTGGTTCTGAAAAATCTTCATTCGAAGGGGTATCTACCCCTTGCCCTTAGCCCTACGCCTTCAAGCTAAAGAGAATTGGGACACCCCTTCCCTAAGGGAAAAGGCTAAGGGGGAGAATTGGGATTGGGCCTTAATCTGGATATACTGTGTCTGCAATAATGTTCTAATATATTGTTGATATAGAATGTAAGTATTAAGATTTTATAAGATATGAAGGTCCAACTTTATTATACATCACTTGTTGCAAATGAAAAAAAAGTTTATTTGAGATAATAAAAAAAATACATTTTATTGTATTTATGCGTTTTTTCAGGCTCACTCTGAAAACGTAGTCCTATGTACGTATGGCTGCGTTTCCTTTTTTCAAATAAACAATACGAGGCAGTATGACGCCGTTCCTTTTGCCGCTTAACAGCTGACTGCTCACCTCCGTGTAGATGACTTTCCCATTGCAATCAGTTTATCTCGTCAGCTCTCGTTGGCAGACTTGAGACGCAGAGAGGAATTGACCACGATGACAGGGTTTGAATCCGGTGAAGAGCAGTTCCAAAAAGCATGTAAGACAAAAACAGAATCCAAAAAATAAAAATAAACCAGTAAATAACAGGATGAGAATGTGATAAAATCTGAAAATGAGGTAAAAAATGAAAATTTCTTTCTTGAAAATTTTTGGTTGGATTTAGGGAAGTGTGTGGGTGGGTCAATCGATAAAATTTTGTTTGGGTTTAAGGAAGGAGGAGGGGGGGGTCAGTCGATACCTCCCGGGATGTATTTTGCGGTCTCCAGAATGAGCCTGGGTTGGATTGTGCTCACTCTATTAAACTCAATCATCGAAACTCGTTTTGTGCTGTCAAACATAATTTCACAAAGTGACTGTTTTCCTCACATTAAGCATAAATAGCATTAGCTGCTGTTTAGATGCCATTGTAAAGAAATTGCAATTTGCAAGTTATTACCTGATCCATTTTTGTACTGTTTTGCATTAAAAATCACTAGACAATAGACAGCTAGTGTTTGCTGTGGTTTTGTTTTTGTTTTGTTTTTTATTAAATCATTAATTATGTCACCTGCTGCTCAGATAAGGTCTTCTGAAAGGTCAAGAGTCATGGTTTTGAGTGTGGTAACGATATGAGACAGATGTCACATTCAATGTGTCAACCTGTCTAACAAACAGTTTGTCTACAATTCAGTTTGAATATTACTTCCTTTATTTATCACATCCTTCGTGACAGGTATAATTAAATAAAGCCAAGCATTAACAACCAAACAGTATATAAGCCCCTAAAATGTCCTTTAAACAAACTGAGGATGAATAAAAACACTTTCCAACTCAACCGTGTTTCTGTTATAGATGAGACTAATGTGAAGGATATTAGACTTACCAACTTGAGGAGAGCACATGGGCATTATTATGTGTGATGACATGACAATGTGTGTGTGTGCATGTGCGTGTGCGTGTGTGTGTGTGTGTGTGTAAAAACTGTGACACATCTTATAACTGAATATTTCTGAGAATATTTCATCAATTGAGCTTAAAATATACAAGGTGCTTGAGGTCTGAAAAGGACAGTTGTGGAATCATTTGTTCATAAAAATGTGGTGGTCTGAATGATTGTGACTGTCTAATAGATAATCCATCTAATGGAATATGGAGTGTTTGGGAGTAACAATACCTGTATTCATTCCTCCTTTTTACGGGGATTCAATATTTCTGGGAATTTTTATTTTTAGTCAATAAGCCTTCTTTGTCCTAGAACTGCAGATACCTCAGCATGAGCACCTAAAGGCCAGCTTTAGCATATGTTACAATCAAGCCCCCAGATGGTTTGTAATATATTGTAATGTATGCCATTTATGTCCGACTGATTGTGATTAAAATAGACAGAGGAAAGCTGAACCTAGATCAGACCCCCAATGCTAAATATACAGTCCCAGACGTTTTTTTTTTTTTTTTTCTCCAGTGGCCTAAATATAGCAGTACAACAATATTTACTCCAAAATGTGAAATCCACGCTCCTACATAGCCTGCAGAGGTGAAGCGACATTGAAAAATACCCCCTGTACGGGATTGAGAGAGCTCTTACTCCTGCTGAGGAATTTCTATTCGTGGTGTGCTTTGGACATGAATTAATTCATGCTGATTTAGAATTCATGAGGAAAGGTTGGCAACATATTTCAGCAAGTCAACAAGGCCTGTCTCTTACGCTTCTTCTCGCTCTCCCCTGCTTGTGTTTTACTTACCTGACAAATGGATGCTCTAATTCATGCAGATGTAATAGATGCCTGCTGGTGTGTGTCGGTTCAGTTCAATTTCCACCAAAGTTCAGGAGGAAAGATATATTCACACACAGCTGGAGTGGGGTTTGAAGGGGGAAGTGTTCTGTACTGAGATGAAATGGCTTTTATTCTGAAGATATTGAAGAGGATGGACTCTCAGTTGTCTTCTAATAGTAAAGATATCTGACCTAAGGCAGCGTTGCACTGTTGCAGATCTTTTATCTCAGTCTAAATGATTGTTTTCTATACGATCAAGATTGAGGCAATCTACCCTTACCTGACCATTGTTTTCTTTCAGTTTTAGCCGACTTCGTTTGCTGTCTGTGTTTTATCAACTCTATATAAACCCACTTATCAACTCTATATACTGTACATCCACACATTCATTCATCTGAAATGAAGTAATTATACAGTACGTCTCCAGTTACATCAGAGGAATTTTTCTTATAAAATGCACAGAAACCATTCTATAGATGTTTTAAGATAGTTTTGCATAAATTCTGATTTCAGGAAAAAATATATGTGCACACAAAAACCTGTGCGTATGCTTTTCTTTCAGATATGACATTTATAAATTGCAAATGATCTTGAAATTGTTGCTGTCAGATCTCTGCCTTGTAAATGACCTCTAATCAATATCATTACCACATAAAAGAGCGCACGGCAAATTCCAAATTTCTGTGCTTAAGAGTGACGAGCTCAAAGAGTAAAAAAAGTCTGAAATTCAGAGCCTGAAATTGAGGTTCTTCTGTTGGAAAAAAAAAATGACAAAGTATTACACGATTATTATTATTACACGATTATTACACGATTATGATTATCTGAAATTGAGTTCCTGCTGGTGGAAAATTTGGATAATTTATATCATAAAAAAATATTATTATACAACTGTGGTCACTGGTAAAAAGTATGCCGTTTAGTGTGCCATTGATTTACTGACGCAAAAAAAATATATCTTGTATAAATAAAACTGATATAAATCAAGTTAAAAGAGCCTCTATTTTTGCATTATAAATGGTCAGATATTGGTTTTGAGGGTCTCCAACAACCAGCTAATAGTCAAAAGCACTTTCATTGTCTAATAATATGCATTTATTTTTACAGAATTATCCCAATGACTCTCATATGATTTGTTTAGCAAATCCTTTGTTCCCAAATCCCTCCCTTGTGTGATGCTAATCTGTGCTGGTTGGTCCAAATAGCCAATCTGTTGTGATCGGTCGACTGAGTTCAGCATCAGACAGAGAGAAACGCACATCATGGTTATGAAGTAGCCAGAGTTCAGTATATGTGAGCCCAATGCAGGAGTGCATTAAAACATTGCAGTTAAATGCCAGCATATACTATTTTTTTAAACCATATTCTTAACCATAACCGCACATAATAACAAAACGTTTAACTATTTTGAAAACTGACCACGTCACACATGTGGCAACAGCTGATGGTGGCCATAGCAGACAAACGAAGATCGCAAACAAATGCATTTTAATCTGTAAGGAAAAAGCACGCATCATGTTTTCAACATGTGGATGTGATATGTAAATAACCCCATGGAGATTTAACCTGAAAGATACAGTACAAGCACTAATCTATAATAGATAAGTGGGTCCCACTTTATATTGTCGCTTATACCTATGAACTTACATGGTAATTAGATGTGTAAGTAGTTTGTAACTACAGTGTATGTACACACTGGTACATAGTATTTATTTGTGTAATACTGGTGTAACTACACTCATGTAACAACCCACTGAATAGTATTTGTAAGTACAAATGTGTAACA
>CAIGQQ010022099.1:0-12321 GCA_903798035.1 Danio albolineatus
GAGAGAAAACCACGGGAATGGTCAGGCACTAAAACAATAAACTTTCTAATCTGAGAGAAGATCACGAGACCAGCTGTTCAACTATTCAATTCAAGTCATCCTGAGCTTATCTTCCTGACTGTATGTCTTTGATGATACCAGAGGGAATGCAGCAATGTGAGACTTTGCTCCTTTCACACCAAGCCCCCTTCTTGACCTTTCAGTTACCTT
This sequence comes from Danio albolineatus, assembly GCA_903798035.1. Classification (NCBI taxonomy): domain Eukaryota; kingdom Metazoa; phylum Chordata; class Actinopteri; order Cypriniformes; family Danionidae; genus Danio; species Danio albolineatus. The sequence goes on from CAIGQQ010022099.1 coordinate 211, forward strand.
CTCCATCAGAGCAGATCATTTACATTCCACCTAAATGTTCAAGGTTTTAATGTGGTGTATCTTATAGCTTTATCTTCATGTTTGGTATCATTTTAAATGTTTCTGTGTGATTGGTAAAGTGGTCTTAATGTCACTGTGATATTTCACTTGTATTTGGTTATTTGGGTTTTGACTTTGATAAAATCTCTGCCAGATGCTCCCCCCTCCAGAGAGGATTAACACCTCAAAGTAACCAGGCAAGAGTCTCTGTGGCACTTCTATTGTCTTGAATTTATGGCTGTTTGTTCTGAGAGTGAGTATTTAAGCTAAAGTTGTGGTATGGTTCGGGGGATTCAGTAACTGAAGGACCCCGTTGTAGTGTATGAGTTTCTGAAGCTCTGAATCAGAACTCGGATACTACAACGTATTTTTACATAGTCAGGTATACCCTCTTAATTTATCTTGGAGGAATTGATGTTGTACAATTTGAATTGGCTTATCTTGTGCAATTATGTGAATTGGATTGGAAAATCTTTGCCTGACAAATAAATGTAAAGACTTTTGTTTAACTGAATATCTCCTGAAATCATTTGAATCTAGTAGATTGTCTTAGGCTGGAGTTTCCGCAGACCTAGACCGGGATTCGTCATACAGTCAGGCTGAATGGATGAAGCATTCTAGCACAACATTTAAGACCTGCTGATTTCTGACTGAATCTACTGACTTAGTATGTTATAATCTAGTGGCTAAATCAAACTTTCTTTATGTATGAGCAAGCATGGGGCGGCCTTTTATTACTTAAAGGAAATTAGTTTACAGTTATATCCTCTATCTAAGAACCAGAACCGGCGAGGATGTGTCCGTGAGCAGATGTAGCTGGCCAGCATACTGACTCTAAGCGACTTCGGGTAAGCAATGAACCATTACTTGAAAATAACGATTTATTAGGTTAATCAATCTAAATTAGACCAAATCATAACCTATAAGGTAATCGGCTTGAATTGGATGAATGAATATCTAAATTATAATGAATTGGAGTCAGGTTAAATTCGGAGATGAAAACGAATCAAAATATGTTTTCATAAGTAAAAATATTTCTTTTCATATGTGCTAAAAGGCTTACACGCATTTACCTTCACCCATACTGTTAGCTCCGTCATCGGACTAATAAATGGACCCTTACAGAACCAATGTTCTCTGAAGCCTTATAGCTCCAGTTTGAGACCAAACGTTACAGCCTTTATCAAACACAGTGCGTTACATACGCTACAACATTTCAATTATAAGCACACTTATAGTGAATACTCAAGCTCACATGCATAGAAAAACTTACACAACTATTAGCAATAAAACATTAACGCAAAACACACTTTTAAACATGAAATGGCCAAAAATCACGCAGAGGCAATAATGGGCAATAATGGTGCTATTTATGGTGCTACAAATGAAATGAGGCGGGAGGCCGATCACCCAGAGAGGCACAAGTGATTCTTTCTTTTCTTGGGTGTAGAATTTAATTACCAAAGTCATGTGAAAAGCAGATGGCCGAAAAGAGCGGGGTAGGCCATTATTTAATAACTGGGGTTATAACACGTCCTTTGTTTTATAAAGTATGAAGACGAGTGTTTACTGGAATTTAGCCTTCGAGCGATACCTAATTAAGAAGGAGACGGAGGGGGGGCACCACGAGGCTCCGTGACTGCAGATTATGGATTCAGGGTGGAAACGTGGCTGAGTCCCCACACAGCACTGGGAGTGTTCTTTAATTCTTCTGCCTATAAGAAGTTCAGCTGGGCTTACACCTGTGGAGATGCAAGGTGTCGCCCTGTAGCTCATCAGAGCCAGAAGAGGATCTTTGTGTTGCCAAATTTTCTTTGCGATCTGGACTCCTCTCTCTGCATGTCTGTTTCCTTGAGCGTGGTATGGACTAGATGTTATGTGTACAAAATCAAATTCTGTTGCAAATTCCTGCAACTCCGCAATCACAAATAGACAACCATTATCTGAAACTACTTCATTGGGGCATCCAAATCTAGCAAATAGTGCTTTGAGTTTTAACACTACTTCAGAACTGGTGATTGTTGTCATGTGGAGGATCTCAAGAAAGTGAGAGAAATAATCAGACACAATAAGATAAGTGTGCTTGTTATGCTCACAAAGATCAATAGTGTAGGGATGAAAATTATTATATGCATTTGTTTATATGGCAGAACATGTGTTTTTCCCCAAAGAGGGCTCGTGAGAGATGAAATCAGGAACTGCTTTGTGGACTGTGGGGGTTTGATGATGTAGTCACGTGTCGATTGGTCAGTTTGAATGTCTCAGTGTTTAGGCTTTGGTCACATGGTCAAGAAAGTTACAAATAGGTGGGAAAACACAGCTCTGGCCTCTTTCTTCTCCTGCTCTGGCCCTTGGCATCTGCTGCTCTTTCTCTCTCTATCGCTCTCCCTCCCCCTCTCTCTCTCCCTCTCTCTCTCAGGTAACTTTAATTTACATTTAAGCTGGGTACAATTATTATCATATGTTTTTATCATTTCATGTTTTATTGTTTCATACAGTTATTTGTAACTAATTCAGTTGTAACCATAGAGAATTATTGTCATTAAATCATCTCATTTCCAAGTATTTGTCAATTACTTTTGATTTAACATCAACATTTAATGGCTCCATATTGCAATACAATATAATCACATAATAGCAATGCTCTCCCACATTTAAAGCTATTAATACTGCCCTTATTTACGCTTTTGGTATAAGATTGCAGAAGGATGGTTTTGACTAGAATGTACAGTTTTTTACCATCATACTGATAACTTTTAGTCATTCGGCAGAACTGCAGTTCAGAACCGCTGTAGTTAAAAAAACCAGCCTTACAGTTCAAATGATAAAACTGTATCGGCAAATAATAAATAATTATGAAGCTTTATTAAGTTTTGATAATGTTAATGAGATATTAGCCCTAGCCATGATGACATATCCCTCCTCCCTGGGCGTAGACATACAGAAAGAAGATAGGCGTGGATATAGCTCAGTAGCAACAGCCATTGGACAATCGCTAAGTGGGTTTGTCTAAATTCCGCCCACTATAAAACCCCAAAAATGTAAGATTTTATGGCTTTCGCATTAGCTTTCGCTTTGGCTTCACGAGGGGGTTCAAACTTTGTGCGCTTCCCGTCTTTACAACACGCCTGCCGGACATCGCTCTTGGAAGAATCACCCAGTAAAGCCTGCGTCTGTCCGCCGTAACATCTACGGCCATGTGACCCCGTTCACAGGAGCTCACACTGCTTCTGTGTGCATCGCGACTCACATGATTTCATCCTGACCTTACTGCTCGTAAAGCCATTTCCTTACAAACCTCGGACGCTGTGTCATCCAGTAGTAGGGTCAGTCATTTAACGTCTCCGAACTCTGACTTCCCAAGTCTCATAATGCTGCCAAGGAGCTGTTCACAGGAGGAATTCCCCGATAGCAAACTTCCCGCGTGCTGACGACAGACTCTCCATGCTTCATGAGACGAAGGAAAACCCCTCTCCAAAGGACATCCCAACCACGTAAACGCACGGCAACCAGCAACTAATCGGCTTCGCCGGGGTTTCCCTCAACCAGAGGACGAGTGAAACTGGTCATCAAACCGCAAGTAAACACAGACCAACTTTTCATTTCTTACTGAAGCTGGTAATTAAGTTGAAGTGCTTGACCATAGTCAGTTTCTCTGCTTGGTGTTTTTTCTCAGGTTGCAATACTAAGAACTGAGCAAGTGCTAGACATTTGAGAATCTTTGTTGCTCATCCTCAGTCATTCTCTCATCCCAGAACTGTTTGTGTGTCTATCTGTATGTTTGTATGTTTTACATAGAGTAGTTTACTGTGTGTGTAGCTTAATAAACTTGCGTTTCTATTTAAGATCCTTGTCAGAGTTTTATGAGTTTCTAAGTTACTGCCTCAGCTATTTGGTCTTGCTACCTTGCGTTGTGTAAATAGTGAAATCCTGCTTTATATTATTATCGTTGGCCAAGTAATAATATAACATAGATTTACTAAAGATAAAGTTACGCCGCTTACTTCTATTAGAGTGGACCAATAGATGACGTAAGTGTAAGTGTTAACATATTTCTGAATGTGAGCCAGTCGTCCGAATCTTCTGATTCGAATCCCCAAAAATTTATGTGAATTAACTTGAACTTATGAGCTAATTATTAAAGTACCGGACATAGTAGATGGGCCAGGCACTACATATATTGGTAAAGTAAAATTTGGGCAGTAAATTGAACTAACTTCTAAGCACATAAAACCCCTAAAATAGGTTGTTAATCTATTTTTGACCATAAAGATAGATTAGAGAAAACAGACTTTGTCACACATATGTCATTACTCTATTGTCATACCATGCGTTTTATTGCTTGACTGCATTTTGAAGTGTTGTTGAGAAAGTAAAACTGGATTTAATTCGTCCGCCAAGACGAAAAGCGCATAAAGTGCATTTCATTCGTCTGCTGAGACGAAAAGCGCATAAAGTGCATTTAATTCGTCCGCCGAGATGAAAAGCGCATAAATTGGATTTAATTCGTCCACCGAGACGAACAGGTCATAAACTGCAGTCAATTCATCAGCCGAGACGAACAGTAAAGCTGCTTTAAGAGCGCAGAAAGAGGTAGATAAGCGTGTTCCTTATCCATCCTCTTAAAAGGGCCTTGTGTGAATTTTTTTTATTTTTCTTTGCCGCGAGCCTCCGGCTCTGAAGTCAGCTGTTTTTCTCCTGGCAACAGGGTTTAGAATAAATCAACCCATCTTTGCTGTTTTATTCGCTAAGAATAGTGAATTAAAGAATGTGGTGCTTAGATAACTGTGTTGTATGTTTTTGGAGAAAATATTTGTCTTGATCAAGTTTGTGTGGTTGGATCCACAGCCGTGTTACTGCATAAACAGACTCTAACACGAAGTGCCGAGATCCCGGATCTAGCATTAATCTCAGGTACCCTGGTGATTAAAATTTTGCTTTGCACTGATAAGATAAATAATCTAAACAGTGCTCGTGACCCTACAGTGAGGACCCGTGGCCTCCATAGTGTATTACACGATAATCGCTAGAGCTGTATTCATTGGTCACTGCTTATCGGAAAGATACATTTCTGAAAAGTGCTATTGTGCAGTGTGAAGAGCGTAACGCTTGCAAGCTGCTATTTCACCACTTGGTGATTGTTGTCATAGCAAAGGCCTCCCACAGAAGTCCTGAGGGACTCGCCAGAACTTCAGTCACTCGCGCATGCGCACCTCGCCAGTTCAACTGAACTGAAAACTGAAATAGAAGTGTGTTTAGCGATATCGAAGGCTAGCACAAAGCATTTGGTGGTATTAGTATAACCCTAATGTTCCCCGAGTCATTTAAAGTGTTATTGCTTTTATCGAAACCCAGGATCAGCTTGATGAGAACCTATCAAGCCTAATGTCGCAAGACCCAAGCCACAGCTACAGTCACAAAGACCTAGCCAAGATAACTGGAACCTTGAGTCACACTCTCATCGCCACCCTTAAGCTAAGTGACAGGCAGGCCAGCCAGCTCCAGCACAACCTAACACAGAGACAATGCCACATTGAGCAACTAGAACTGGAGGTTCGACAGCAAAATGAACTGTCCGTCAAGATGGATAAAGAGTTCAAAGAGGAGATAAATTGCGAGAGAACCTAGCTCCTGACACTCAAGAATTGGAGCAAGCCAAAGCAGACCACGCTGATGCTACTAACAAGCTTGAATATGCAGAACAGCTGCTGGAAGAAGGGAAGGTTGAAGCAAGAGACCAAAAAGCCAAAAACAGAGCTCTTGAAACTCATCTGGATGAAGCGAGACATGAAGTTAATGAACTAACACAGGAACTGGACTACTTCAAAGAGGAGTCTACCAGTGTCAAAGATGAATTTAAGCATGCCTACAAACTGCAACGTGAACCCGCCAAAGAAAGATGCACTAGTCTCACCCCTGCCAAGCAAGACAGGATCCACCTGTCCTCAAACTCACACATAGTGAGAAAGATGAGGAACCCAGGCGTAGACGCTCGCCAGCTCCGTCTTCACTCCCAAAGCAACGAGAGCCTGCGATAGTCAGTCACAGCTCAGCGCACAGCATGGATCTCAAAGACCTCAATAAGCTGGCCAGGAACATTGGCAAGTTCACCCCAAGTGTGCCAGGTGGTCAGGAGATCCACGCCCATCTGCAAAGACATTGATTTTCACCTGGAAATGAGATCCAATGTCTCAGACAAGGATAGACTTTACTTACTTCGAGCAATGTCCAGCCCTAAAGTACGCAGCTTCCTGGACTGACAGCCAGCTCACACAAAGAATGATTATCTCCTACTCCAAGAAGCTCTCAACAAAGAATTTGCTGACCCCAAATTGGAGAAAGGAATGGTGGCTGCACTTGAGACAAAGCAGGGCCGCAACGAGCCCCCTCAAGCATATTACAGCCGACTCAGACAAGCCTACTTTGGAACTCGGAATGAACCTGAAATGGAAGAGGTTCTGAACTTCAAGATTTTATTCCTGCGAAACCTCCATCCTGCTGTAAGCCACCATCTGGGAGTCCTTGCATGCCCATGAACAATGACTGCAGCAGTTACAGGACTTGACACATAAAGCCAATGGTAAACAGAAGATGGCTACTGAAAAGAGTGCCCAAACCACCTCTATTCTGGCTGTTGAAACCCAAAGTCCAGAACTGGCACTAGAGGGTGCCCAACGTCCAGACAAAACCAAGCAGTCAGCTCAAGAAGGGAAGACCTATGCACCCCGCAGACAACGAGACTCCTATGCTGATGCTAGACCTAGACAGAGGAACGGTCACTATGAGGGACAATCTGGACGACAACGCTCCCCCGAACGTCTCTAGTAGAGGTCGTGGCCTCAATCCACTTTATTCGGTAATCAAAGGAGAAAAAGGTCGTCACAATCCAATGGTGTCTCCAAGGGACGACAACAAAACCCTGGATCAATAAGCCCAAGGAGTCGACGAAAGCACTCACACCAATTCTCCACTGACCGAACTCAACCTCAATCCCAACAAGAAGAAACTACTCCATCTGGTTTCGACCGTCAAGAAATTATGAGAATGATGATGAGAGAATTCTTCCAATGCCAGGAAGACGACAGGAAGGGGGAAAAGAAGGATAAACAGGATTCAGCCTGACTAGCCGTCGAACAAAGAAGCAGCGACCACCTGATCCAACAGGCCCCTAAGAATAGCACTGTATCCCCTCACTCTCAAAGAGCCATACCTACAACTACCTCAAGTGAAACAGGAAACATCATTGAACTTCCAGCTAGAGAGTTAAGCACTAACTCCACAGCTACTACAGCAGCTCATGGCAGCACCCCACAGACAGATGAACTACCACAAATTCCTAAAAGTGCCATTCTGGTCGTCTGCCGCTCCTCCGACGAACCTCAAGCCAGCCCTGAAACCCTACCTGTCACATGCCAAACTCCTGTCCCTCAACTATTGGGTGACCTCATCGAAAGAAGCGTAGCAAGGAAATTCTACTTGTCCATTGTAAGAACTCATTGCAGAAGATGTGCAGAACTTTTAAAACCCATCCGAATCAGGCCTGCAATTTAGGCACACCGTGCCTCACATAATAGAACAAGAGGACCCTGTTTTGTGCAACGCTTTGCCAGATGTTCGAAAGACCCTTCGGCTAACTTAGTTATTGATTGAATCTTAACAAAGAGGTTTTACAGAATTTTCGGCAGGCTTCGTGTCACGAGACTGTTTTAATGACTCACTGATCATGTGCACGCCTCGAGAACATCCTGTTTACTGCCCAGAGAGAGACTAGAGATCTCTGGATTTTTAATGCATGTATGAAATTGAAGACAATCTCTTGAAATTTGCATTAACGAAGGCAGATGCATCTTTTGAAATAATGTGCTATAGGTTTTACTCAAATGTTGTGTGAATTCCAGCCAACCAGGTTAATCAATGTGTTGTTTTAACCCTTATAACAGATAAAAGTTATGTGTGTGTCTGAAATGTTTAGTGTTTGGTATTAAACTGAAGCAAGTGACATTTGCAATACAGAGACGTAAATGAAAAACTAGTATTTATTTTGTAACCTTTGATATAAGAGTTACAAAACTTACAAGGGATTTTACCACGTGAAGCCAACATGCATTCTCTGTTAATGATTGATCTTCACTACATGATATGGGGCGTATACCCACCCTTCATAATCACTGCTCATTGGAAGATGGAGCCACAGGGATGGACCAGACCAAGTCGCTTAAAACCGCCCTGCAACCGTAAAATCTTCGCTTTTTGTATCAGCTATGCTAGCTGTGCACTCTGCCCCCTCTCACTCTGCATGGACACCGCTCTGCCACACGATTGGGTCACCAAGAACTTTCCATGCAAGTTTCGACCCAGCCGAGACCGCACGAGCTTCCGCAAACCGACACTCGTCAGAGACTGTCACCCCGGTAACCCAGAACAACAGCCAATCACGAGGGAGTGTACTGAAAGACGTCACCGAAGCGAGTCACCACCCAGTCAGGACCAACGTGCTTCCCGAGGCCAAGCCAGCCGGTGAGGGAAATTCAAGATTCAAGACTTCAGCAAAATCGCAAGTAACACGAACTAACGTTGTCTCTAACTGATCTGGTGTTGATTAATCTTAAGCAGTTAAAGATAAGCTCAATCTCTGCTTTTGCGGTTTCTCAGGTGTGATTCTAAGATTTAATCAGAAGTACTAGAATTGATTTGGGACTGTTGTCAACTCATTTTGCATCCTCTGAACTGCCTCTGTGTGTATGTGTCAATGTGTGTGTGTGCGTTTGTTTGCTGTTTGCTTATTACGTAGTTAGTTTCATGTATCGTAGTGTAGCTCAATAAATCTTTGTTCTCATTTTGTACAAACTGTGTTCTCGTTTATGTGCTTATCAGTCATTGCCTCGAGCTGTAGATGTTACCTTGCTTAAAGTTAACCCAATACTGTGTTATGTTATTATCGTTGGCCACGTAAATAATATAAACAAGATTGGTAAAATGCGATTGCTTCTATTCGCTAGGCGAATGGTCAATAAAGTGTGAGTCTTTTAATCTGATTCAATCTGACTCTATTGAGTCGAATCCTCAAGATCCGATTCATTGAAATGAGCTAATAAATCCCTTATCGGTCTATTTAATGTAGCTTGGACCCCTACACTATCATCATCGAACGCCAAATCCAAGACGAAGCTCTCGTGGACACAGGAGCTGACATCACTCTTATGTCAACAGAACTCCTCGAAGAAGTCCAGGAAAGAGCCAAGAGAACCAACAGAACTCTCAGACTTCAAAGGTGTGAACTGAACCTCCAAACCTACTCCCACACCGGCCTACAGCTGAAACAGATCGCCCCAGTCCATCTAACAGTGAGACCAATGAGCCTCGTTCACCCAGTGTACGTGTCACCACTCAACATGTACCCCCTCCTCATAGGAAAAGATCTGCTGAACCGATTCAAACCTCTCATCAACTTCAAGCAGCTGAAGATGTGGACTCAAGTCTGGGAGCCATTGCCCTTCCAGCCTGTTTGCTCCAACGAGCCACAGTGTCAAGCTACAAGGCTTCACTAGGGTAATTAGGGTAACTAGGCAGGTAAGGGTAATTAGGCAAGTTATTGTATAATGATGGCTTGTTCTGTAGACTGTTGAAAAAAAGGGGCTAATAATTTTGACCTTAAAATGGTTTTTAAAACGTAAAAAATGATTTTGCTCTAGTCGAAATAAAACAAAAAAGCCTTTCTCCAGAAGAAAAAAGGGTCACACTTTATTTTCATGGTCTGTCTGTTGAATTTAAGTTACATTGCAACTAATTCTCACTAGATTATAAGTAGACTGTTAGGTTGGGGTTAGGGTTAGTGTAAGATGACATGTACTTGCAAAGTTTCTTATAGTCAGTTAAATGTCTGTTGAATGTCAGTATCAGCAGATATTAAGAAGACAGTCTTCTAATACTCAAATGGACCATCGAAATAAAGCGTTACCGAAAAAATATTATCAGACAAACTGTGAAAATTGTGAAAAACCTGTGATTTCATTTTGTTTTATTGTGGGGAATGTTGCTTACACATAAAAGGGGATATATAGGTGGAATTAAAAGTGTGTCGCCATCATCTAAAGTGTTCTTGTTTGTTGTCATCATCTTTAGTCTTCACAAGTGAGGCTGGACCCAAACCAGGACTGCAGTAGCCAAATCTAAACCTTGGAGTGGGAACCCTAAAATAAAGCAAGAATCCAAAAGGAGAAAGATTAGCATTGCATCAGTTCATATTACCTCAAACAAAAATTATTTGTTCATGACATATAGCTGGAGTATGTGTTAAGTAAATGCCTAGCTAAAATGCGTAATTTAAGTTTAAACTGAAAGAGTGTGTCTGAGCACTTTGTTTCAGAAAAGCGATTTGATTTTTAGTATATAAAGTTCTGTTAATATATAAATGTGTATCTAAACAGATGTCCGACCTTCAGATACCACATTCTATGCAAATTTAACTAGGTTTCATCAGTATAAACGCTAAAGTGTCATATACTGTACACCACATTTAATACATCATAGCTTTATTTTGCTACAAAAATGTTTTTCAACAAACAACTATTATATGTAGGCTATAGAGAAGGGTATATGAAGAAATAATGTTTGATTATTTTATAAAGGAAAAAAGTGTAATTCACTTTAATTCGTGTAGTGATTTTAACATTAATTTTCTCTTTAATATTGCAAAAGTGACCAAAACCGATTTGATCTAGCAGACAGGGTAACTGTAAACAAATCAATTAAAAAGAATGAGCTAACATAAAAGGACAGATTTGTGAGCGTATGAAATTTCAAAAATGTATAGCCTATATACATGTAACAAATAAAAAAAGATATTATTAATAATGCTTTAAGGGTTTCATGATATTTAACGTGTCTGGATATCCAATTACCGGAGATGCATTATAGATTCAACTCTCTAATTAAATGTACCTGATCCCGCTAATCAAGTCTTTAAATGACGTGTTTGACCATGGTTGTTGGACATCGCACTTTTTTGCACAAACTATTGTTGTGCTAAAAAAAAAAAAACATGTCTGATTGTTATCAGTCATCAAAGAGCAAACATTTTTGTTTTAAATAAACACTATGCTTTTAAAAATAAACTTTTCATACATCAAGAATCCTGAAAAAATATAAAGTTTATTTTAAATGTTTTATATTTAAAATAACAAGCTTGAGCAGAGAATTAGAACATTGGAATATTTTTTTTCTGAAGGACCATGTGACACTATTAATTATATACATTATATTAATTTAACAGTATTATTGTTTGACTGTATTAATTAAATAAACAAAGGTGATACTGTCAGAATCTACTTCATCATACTAACCCAAAACCTATGAAACAGTAGTGTATGTTTGAGATTTTACTTACTAGTCCTATTGTACTTTGGAGAGGTTGTCTGACAGGAGCATCCCTTCAACTCCGCAGAATGTTCAGCAGACCATCAGCGTAGACCAATCTAGGGATAAAATAAGCAATTTGTCACAAAGCCAAAAAAATAATAATATATAATATATATATATATATATATATATTATATTTTCAGGTTTATAAAAAAGAAAAAAGCTAAAAGCAGATTTAAAATGCAGAAAAAAAGAATATAAAATTATTGTACTACTGCTGAGATAACAGGATAGAAATGTACAATTTAATGACATAACACACTCCAAATTAAGCATGCTTAAATGGTTAATTTACCCAAATGACAACTGATGCTCGTTATACGAATATTAACTGTTAAGGAATCAGATTAATATAAAATTCTCATTTTGCAAAAAAAAAAAAAAAAAAGAATTGACGTTTTTGTCTGACACATTAAATATTGCATTTTAAAATATTGATTCATTTTAAGATGTGCAAACAACAGCATACAGAATTAACAGCAAAACCTGGATACAGTGCATCCAGAAAGTATTCATAGAGATTCACTTTTTCCACATTTTTAATGCTATAGCCTTATTCCAATATAGATTAAATTAATTAATTTCCTCACATTCTAAGCCCATAATAACCCCATATTGACAATGGGGAAAAAAGAGTTTTTGAAATGGTTGCAA
>CAIGQQ010022104.1:0-16099 GCA_903798035.1 Danio albolineatus
AAGTTATTTTGTTTCTGTTCATTGTTTTATTTATTTTAAACAGAAAAATTTTATTATTTTGTTCATTTTAAACAGGATAAAGTGTCCAAACGCAGAGAAAAACTCCTGCTGAAGCGACTGATCTCCACACTGTTATAAAGATGGCGTTTATTAAAGAGGAGAGTGAAGATGTGAAGATTGAAGAAACATTCAGAGTCAAACATGAAGATCCGCAGGAACAAACAGGTTAATTTTCATTCTCAAAGACCAACTCAGTCATTCGATCCTCATTCTGATATATTTTAATAATAAGAATACTATATTAAATCCATCTTGCAGCCCTGAGTGTGCTGCCTAGTTCTCCTAAACACACATCAGCACTCATTGAAAGACAGGAATGAGTTTCTTTCGTTACTTGTTCTCATGTCTTTTGTCATTCTTAAGGTTATTGCTTCTCTTGTTCTCCTACTGCTTGTAAAGCGTCCTTGAGCACTGGAACTATATAAAATAAATAAAATACAATAAATTAAAAAAAGGTTTAACTGAGCTGACGATATTTGACCTACAGTATTCTCCTAGAAGATATCTGCTATTACAGTGATCGTGTTGGCTTAGTACTTTCCATTTGCATATGTCACGTTGATCAAAATTCCCTTTTCTTCATCAACTTCTTTATGGGTTTAAACTTGTTTCTTGTAGTTGTTACTAGTTCTCACAGATAGTATCTGAGTTAGAATTACATCATTATTATAATAACTAATTACCAGGGCTATTGTGTTTAAACAGGGTTTCCGGTCTTAAAATGTCTTAAATGTCTAAAATGTCCTAAATATTATACCCTAAAAAGTCTTAAATTTACTGAAATATTGTGTTGTAGGTCTTAAATCTTTTTTTAAACAAGTCTTAATTTTCCTTTGTTCATGTGTTGCTCCTCAACATGACCAAAATCCATACAATCACCAACAATCCATCTCTATTTTCCTCACAGTAACATTTGTTTAAGCGTGCTCCATGTATTTACCGCTGAGGACATAGACCTGGACAGATTGTTGTGCATATATTTAGTTTATTATAGTTTTTAAAAGAAAGTTTATGTTGGAAAAAGTGGATGGATACTTGATGAAAATGAAAATCTTTTCCATCTGCGCTATTTGAAAAGTTCCTTGGCCTTTAGCCCTTTATGAGTCTAAATTTCATTCATAATTAACTTTAAAAGTCTTACATTTAACTTGGTGAAACCTGCAGAAACCCTGGTTTAAAGTATGTCAAAAAACGTGGATGCCCCCAATTTTAATTATGCTGAATGAAATGGACAATAAAATAATTAATTATTATACATTCTAAACTATATGATGTTGTTGTGGGACGACGTGAGACAAAATAAACAAATTCTAGCTGAACAATAACGTTTAGCATTGCACTGACTACAACTGGCCAACAAACTAGTCTAAAAATGACTTTTGCTGCTTCAGAAATGGATTACAGCATGCTGATGATATGCAAACATTTGAGTGTAAAGTTAGTCAGTATTGACCATATTCTACACGTACCAGCAGGCGCCGCCATTGGAATCTTTTTGCTTGAGACTTTTTTTTTTTTAGATCCTAAAAACAGTGTTATGCTGCTTAGTTATGAGGTGATAACCATTTCTAAGTTAGTGCGGCTTGCAAAAGTCAAGGTCCTAAAAATGCCAAAATGTTATGCAATACTGTTCCTGCGGTATATGTAAGGTTTTTTTAATGTTCTGTTTTAAGTTTTTTTAGGACAACAGTATCTCCAGCAGAAAAGATATTCAAATATGCCATTTTGAATTGTAAAGAATTTTTTTAACAAATGAAGACAGCAGAAGTCGGTGATTAATTTGAATTATTTAGCCTGACATGTTTACTGCTCCAAAATATTATAAAAGTTTCTCAAAAGAAAATATATTGTGTTCAAAGGAAAAAAAAAATAGTTTTTTACCCAGACATTAAGAAATATATATATATATATATATATATATATATGTGTGTGTTTGAGATTGTATGAACACACTTGTTTGTAAAGCCAGTAGTGTGACCGTTTTCTGCCGTTTATTATTCCTGGTCATTTCTCCAATAGGATTTTTGTATTTCACTGTTTGTCATTGTGCTCTGTTTATCCTGAGAGCTGATGCTGAGGATTCTTAGGGCTTTTCACACTTGAAATTGTTAACCCTGGGTCATTCTAACCCTGGATAAACAGAATCCTGGGTTATCTGTAGTCACGTTCCACGCTGGGGTTCATTATCAGACATTTCATATTGGCAAACCCCGGGTTAACATTATTTGTATATTTATGTTGTCACTGTCCCTGATTGGACAAACAGCATGTGACCTTTTTAGATGGCATTTCAGCATCTTGTTGGGTATATAAAATGTCACCACATAGGTCTTCAGCTGAGCCTCAGGACATGCACAAAGGCAACATTAAAAAAAGACTAATTAATCACGATTAATCACGATTAAAATTTTTTGTTTAACTTGTAACACAGATTTCTTCATGTAAACAACATACCCTGCAATAAACCATCAGGATCCTCAAACTGTTGGCTTGACAGCCATATTATTACAGAAATAAAAGCCATTTGAATTTCAAAACAATCAAGGCCAATAACAAGCAAAAATGATTTCCATGTTGGATTCTAAGATGACTGCAAAAAATTCCAAAATACAGGCATTGCTAATATGGAAAGTTATAATAATTAAGTATTCAATACAATCAATTGTACTCATTGTAAAGTTGTATTGCTGAGAATTGAGAAAGTAGAAAGTATATTAAAAGTATAGAAAAGTAGAAACAATTCAGTCCTCCTTTACATTCAGCCAGTTGCTAAGAAGTCCTGTTGACATTATCAGGGGACAATGTGGCCATTTTCTTTTAAATTATGTGACCTGAGAGTGAGAACAGTCTCTCACAAGCAGAATCACTGAATCAGCATATAAATTTTGGTGCTGCAACAAGAACGTAAGAAGCATCAAGGGGAACATCAAAGGCACACACAGGTATGCGTGTGTCACACCAAAGACTATAGAATTCTTACAGGGACTTTGGTCACACCATCTCTAAACATTTAATTCTAAACAACTTTGAGGGATACGGACACCGTCTGCGATGTTAGGCATTTGTTCTTGTTGCTAGGAAATGCACACATGCAAAATATGCGCAGTACAACGCGTCATGGACTCCCTTCAGATCCACCAATACGTACTGCGTCCATCAAATTTGCATAAACTAAGCTTTCTAAAGCTTGGCTATATTTCACAAGGATTCTGAGACAACAACGTAAAGCAGACGCTTTACAAAAGTAGGGTGTATGAGGGAATCGAAGCATTTGAGGGCGCATGGAATCAACTAAAGGCAGAGGAATGTCTTTGTCAGCTTGTGGCATCATCTGGCATTTACATTGAGTACCTTAACATGGACACCAATACTCCGATTTTAATATGATTAAGAAAATAATCTGATTAAGAGTCGACCATGTAAACAGCGAATTTTGATTACCTTAAAGGACCACCCGAGTCACGAAATGCGGAGGTTTTTCTTTCCATTTAGCATGCGGTATCAAACTCGACTAAAACAACACTCTTCCAGCAGTCTTTACTTCATGTTCTCCTGGTGATGCGACATTAATTGTTTATACTCAAACTTTCATTCTAAAAGTCCTTCCTTGGTCTTATCCATTTTTCTTTGCATGTTGAACACACGTCGGCTACAACAGGAAATAAAAAGAACTGCAACTGCGTTTACTTTGGTTTTTTTTAACGTGTTAAATATTTCAAATTAATTGAAGGCGTAAACATGCTAATATTGACAGCACTAGTTTACTTATAAACTAACTTCGAGAGGATCACATGCCTATGACTGCTTGTGGCCGGTCTCGCATTATCCAATTTATTATTCACCAATCAGATGATTCAGATTCAGAGCCAGAGCCAGAGCCCCGCTGTCTACGCGACTTCAGCAGCAGCCTCGTCAGCAATCGAGCCTAGGTTCCCACAAGACAGTGGCCGGCCCACCAGCTCTCACACCTCCCACTTCAAACTGCCTCACACAACACATCCGCCGTGTCTTCAACCTGTAAGAATTGGCTATGTCTCTCCATGATAATAAACCCTGAGGATTGTTATGGAATTCCACGAGAAGAGACCACGAGAATGGTCAGGCATTAAGGCAATGAACTGGCTAATCTGAGAAGATCAGAAGACCAGCTGTTCAACTGTTTTATTCAAATCATCCTGAGCTTATCTTCCTGACTGTATGTCTTTGCTCCATCAGAGTAGACCATTTACATCTCACATAAAAGGTTCAAGGTTTTAACTTGGTGCATCTTGTAGTTTTATATTCATGTTTGGTATCATTTTAAATGTCTCTGTGTGATTGGTAAAGTGGTCTTAAGGTCATTGTAATATTTCACTGGTATTTGTTGAATTTGGTTTTAACTTTGATGAAATCTCTGCCAGATGCTCCCCCTCCAGAAGTGATTAACACATCAATACACTAGGCAAGGGTCACTGTGACGCCCTGTTGGGTATTTAAGGTTAAGGTTTTGTACAGATCGGGGGGATTCTGTAACCAGAAGACCCCGTTGCAACGTACAAGTTTCTGGGTTCTGTCCCAGAGCTTGTATGTTGCAATGTCTTTCTTCATGGTCAGGTATTAATCTTAAGCTCTGTTGTACAATCTGAATTGGCTTATCGTGTATAATTATGTCAATTGGAATGGAAAATCTTTGCCTGACAAATAAATACAATTCTTGTTTAAACTCTCATATTTCCTGACAATCACTGACTTAATA
Organism: Danio albolineatus; assembly: GCA_903798035.1. Lineage (NCBI taxonomy): Eukaryota > Metazoa > Chordata > Actinopteri > Cypriniformes > Danionidae > Danio > Danio albolineatus. The sequence goes on from CAIGQQ010022104.1 coordinate 4,796, forward strand.
TGATATAATCTAGTGGCTAAATCAAACTCTCTTTAGGTATGAGCATTCAAATTATAATAAATTGGAGTCAGATTAAATTCGGAGTTGGAAACGAATTAAAATACGTTTTCATAAGTAAAAATATTTCTTTTCACATGTGCTAAAAGGCTTACATGCATTTAACTTCACCCATACTGTTAGCTTCGTCGTTGGGCTAATACATGGGACCTTACAAACCCAATCCTCCAGCAAGATCACAGTCCACAAACTTCGACCAAACTCGCAAAATGCCAGCATCCACCATTCCAAACCATTGCATGGAGCCAAACTCTCTCCTCTACTGTTCCACCAGCTGTACATGGCATGATTTAAGAAGAAACCTTGCCAAAAAATAACAACTCACCAACAAAGACTAAATATTTGCTATCATCCAAACTAGTCATTGAAGCGCGATCAGTAGAGTACCGTCTCTTTGATTTGATCTTTTTTTTTTGTTTTTTGAGATGTTTTGAAACAACAAAATTTCAACCACACAATTCACCACACCATATCTGATTTAACTTTGCAGGAAAAAGAAACTCTATCTTTCTTTATTAAGCAAAGCAAAACAGATAAATTATGCAAAGGACGTTACATTTACATTTTTGACATCCCCTCTCCCACACAACATTCCAAACCTTCTTAGCTTCCTAGCACCTACCTCAGGGAAGCCCAGCTGATCCTCTTCATCTGACCTCTGCCCACATGAGTTTCTAGGAATAAGCACGACTCTGCCTTTTCCCCCTACTCCACCTCCTACTAACAGGAGATCCTTTACTACCCTTCCCCCTTTTTCTTCCTTTCAACTTTTTTCCTCGTTCACCACAGCTCGGACCCATTTAGGGGTCACCCCAAGTTTCAATTGCTGCAGCCGTGGCACTCAAAATGAGCTCATATACACTTACATTTCCAAATACTACTATCACCACACTTGGCTGCACTAATATAGCAGTAAATGCTTCTGCAGGAGCACATATTGCCTCCATACTGAATAACATTGCACCTCTGCAGCAGCTCCGCTGAACCACAATCCCTTGTAGCACCATTTCAACTGTAACAATGCCTTTAGATGCTCCACCGTGCTACACTCACCCATTACACCACTGCCGCAACAGTAACCCTCTAGCTGAGCTCATATACAACCTGATTTCTACATACCACTACTGACAGTAACCAACGTCCTTGCGGGAGATCACATAACTCACCTGCTACCAACCACCACTGCACATCTGCAACAGCAGAGATGCTCCGCTGAGCTACACTCACCCATAGCACCACTGCAAAAGCAGCGGCTCTCTAGCTGAGTACTTATTCACTTTTATCTCTACATATCACTACTGACAATATTTAACATTCTTGCTGGAGCACTCATAACTCTCCAATACCGACCACATTGCACCTCTGCAAATGCAGAGAGACGCTGAGCCTTATTCTCCCTCTGCACCACTGCTGCAGCAGTGACTCTCTGCTTGAGCTCATACACACACTTCCATCTAGCCATTCACGACAGATACTCCACAGCATGTAAAATGCTTCTGCAGAAGCGTACTTTACCTTTCAACACTTACTTCCACTGCACCTCAGCAACAGCAGAGATGCTCTGCTGAGCTTCATCTGCTGAGCTTCATTCCCCCTCTGCACCACTCCGCAGCAGTGACGCTCTTCTTGAGTTCATATACACTTCCATTTTTTCATATTACTACTGACACACTCCCCAGCACTGCCATAACAGTTAAAACGCCTCTGCAGATGCATACTTTACCTTTCAATACTGACTTCCATTGCACCTCTGAAACAGCAGAGACTCTCTGATACACTCCCCAGCACTGCCACAGCAGTTAAAACACCTCTGCGGAAGCATACCATGCCTTTCAATACTGACTTCCACTGTACCAGCAGAAACACTCTGCTGAGCTTCATTCCCCCTCTGCACTACTGCCACAGCAGTGACGCTCTGCCTGAGCTCATATACACTCCCTGCTGAGCTTATACAGTACTACATTCCACATAATACATCTCCTGCCTGGTCACTGCAGTTAAACACTGCTATGGGAGCACACATAGCATTTGCAACACAGGCTGCCAGTACACCACTTCAGTAGCAGCGATCACTCTTACCTAAACCATTCACTCCCTGCACTGGTTCCATCTTTGCTCCTGCAAACTATATCCTGGTACCACCTTTCTAACACTTTCCATTCTGCAGCCAATTATTGCTTTGATCTGCTGCCTTTTGCAGGGTTCTCCAATAAGCAGCTGCTGTCCCGATCTAATTAAGGCATTTTGTAAGGCATTAAGTTCCATATCACATCCATCTTTATTTTGAAGAATTCCCCTTTCACCCTCACTCCTCCTGCTTTCCCAGATGGGTGGCATGATGGCCCAGTGGTTAGCACTGTTGCCTCACAGCAAGAAGGTTACTGGTTCTACTCATTACCAAGCCAGCTGACATTTCTGTGCTAAGTTTACACGTTCTCCCCGTGCTTACATGGGTTTCCTCCAGGTTCGCCGGTTTCCTCCTACCGTCCAAAAACATGCAACTGAAGTTAACTGACTAATCCAAATCGGCACCATAGACATGCTTCTAGTAAGTAGTTATCTTTTAAGAGCAATCACTATCTACTACAGCAGGGGAGTTCTTGAGATCTACCTGAGCTCAAACTCCCCTCTCGCCTTGCAAACAGAGGGAGCCCTGGGCTCAAGGATCTTATGAGCTCAGGGCTATCTCCTGGGACAGCATGCCAAACAAGCTTTATAATCAATTATCAGCTAACTGTTAACTCTTGAATAAAAACAAGCAGCAAAGTTTGTCATCTTGCCTTCTCCTCATCACTCCAGTTTACAGCAAATGTGGCATTAAGCATTTGCATAAGTTATATACAATAATGCACACTCACAAATATAAATGTGAATTGTGCATACTTGCTATGAACATGCAGGATTTGTATCAATCGGGTCTTCCAAGCAAGTTACGAATGTTTAAATCCAGAGGAAGGTACATATGAGGGAACACAACACGAGTAATCTACTGCGAATGCATTTGATCATTTGTATTTGAAGCCACAGGCACAAAAAGAGATAGTTTTCCTCTGACCCCCATTTCATGCTTTCGCTTGTTGGAATATGTAACCAATGTCATGCGTGTTCAATAAAAAAGGTCAGAAGAGTTTTTTCTTCAATGCCAAACATCATAACAATTTATTGGATACAAATGAATAATTCGATTCACAGAATTCTTTTATCCTCTATGCAATGCTAAAGTTACATTAAGGTGGTGCGCAACCCAGTTCCTTTTCTGACTCCAACTTTTATAGGCAGCTGGTATTAACAGGTGTTTAGTGAAATTTGTTACTTGTCAATCATTCTCCTGTCCTCCATTGGCCACAAACAATCATACTTCCTCTATCTGCAAACTTTTATCAGATAAGGCATGCTCTGTAACATTTTGTTTTCACACCTTTAAGAACATTGCATTGTAAAGGAAAGCTAAGTGAGATCTTTCCAGTCAGTGGCAAGAAACTTCTACTTCTGCAAAAATGCATCAGTATGCAAACTTATCAGACTCAACAGAAGATGTTCAGTTAATATTTTACCTTAAGCAATACCAATACAATTGTGTAATGAACAAAAAATATACAAAAATAATAAAGAATATATTCCTTTTTCCCAACACGCTTTGTGCCTTTATACTAAAGTTAACTTTTTTTTTTTTTTTAAGACCTGATGGTGCTGAGAGAAGAGACTCATCAACGGAATGAAATGGAAGAGAAACACCAAGACATAACGACTGCTGAAAAACCCACTCTGACTAAACAGACTTCATCACGCGGAAGACCTCGGAAATCCAAATCTATGTGTAATTTCAGCTGTAAACAGTGTGGGAAGAGTTTCAGTCAAATACAAGGCTTTAAAACCCACATGAGAATTCACACTGGGGAGAGGCCGTACACATGCCAACAGTGTGGAAAAAGCTTCTATCATAAAGGAAACTTTGCAGAGCACATGAAAATTCACACTGGGGAAAGGCTATACACATGCCAGCAGTGTGGAAAAAGCTTCTATCATGCAGGAAACTTGGCAGTGCACATGAGAATTCCCACTAGGGAGAAGCCTTCCTCTTGCCCTCAGTGTGGAAAGAGTTATAAGCAAAATTGCACCCTTGAAGTCCACATGAGAACTCACACTGGAGAGAGAAGTTTTACTTGCACACAGTGTGGAAAAAGTTTTGCTCAAAAACAAAACCTTGACATCCACATGAGAACCCACACTGGAGAAAAATCTTACACATGCACAGAGTGTGGTAAAAGTTTCCCATATAAAGCCACACTCAATCACCACATGATAAGTCCCACCGGAGAGAAGCCGTTTGCATGTGCTCAGTGTGGAAAGAGCTTCACAACAAAAGCTAGCCTCATGGACCACATGAATGGTCACACTGGAACCATACTGTTCACATGTGATCAGTGTGGAAAGAGTCTCACACGCAAAGACTCCATTAAGCGACACATGAAGACTCACTCAGGAGAGGATTGTTTTAGATGCAGTGAGTGTGGAAAGGACTTTAAACATAAAAGAAGCCTCAGCGCTCACATGAAGCTTCACAATAGAGAGCAGAGTCCTCAAAATTGAGGCCTTGTCCACACAAACACGGGTATATTCAAAACGGCAGCTTTTTCATGTAGTTTGGCTGTTCATTCACATGAAATTTATTTATAAAGAAGAATCCCCCCTCCCACCCCTACTCTCCCTCCTTTCTAGATTGGGCGACATGAAGGCCCAGTGATTAGCACTGTTGCCTCACAACAAGAATGTCACAGGTTATAGCAAAGTCCTTTTAGTCAAGTCATTTCACTCGGTGGCCATCTTTGAAAAGCCTCACAGGCAGTAAGCTTGGAAAATCTGTTTGAATAGGGAAGCATCAAATTCTCCAAAACTACTTGTCAAGCTTACGATTTCATTTCATATTACAAATAACTAATAAAATTAAACAACAACTGTCTATTTAGTTTAATTTCTAAATGTTCGTATCACACAAAATCTGCAGAAACTCACGCCTGGTCCGATCCTCTCCCCCGGAGAATTGTCATTCTATACCGATTGCTGATTGGCTTCTGTACAAGAAGGCGGGCTTTATTCGCCATATAGCGATCGCTGATTAGCTCCTGTACTAGAGGGCGGGGCTTCATTCGCCATATTGACAGTTGCACTTTTCCCCATTCAGAGGTATACAAGTGACATGTCTTGTGTATTCTATAGTCTTTGGTTGAAGTACCTACTGAACCGGTTGACATTTGTTCGGAGTTTGCTCATTCTCCCCATGCTCGCTTAGGTTTCCCCCAGATTCCTTTGTTTCCTCCCACAGTTCAAAAACATGCGACCCCAGTAAACTGAACATTATAAATTGGCACCATAGTCAAGCTCTTAGTAAGCCACAGATCTCCCTTTAGCCATTCTTATTGAACAGAACATAAGAACAGAAACAAGTCGGGGGAGTTCATTGAGATCTACCTCAGCTCAAACTCCCCTCTTGCTCTTCTTATGGGAGCAAGTCCTGGGCTCAAGGATCTTATGAGCTTAGAGCTCTCTCCCAGGACAAGTGTGAACTCTTGAATACAAATAAAGTTACTGGAAATAAAACCCTTTGAACACCTGAAGATTTAAACTCAATAACTGAAGAGGGATGAAGAGTTTGACAACTATTTTGTAGTGTAGGTCTGGGGTCACAGCCCAGTACCAAATTGTGAGAGTTGCTACCGGGCTGCAAGAACGCAAATTAACTCTATATGTTAATAGATTGTATGGCGTGTTTTATATGCAAACAAGTATCTGCATCTGAAAAGGTGTGAACCAAATGGCCTACAGGAACTCAAGAGTTGTGACCCAACCAAAGCAGTTGGGAAATCTCCAGGGGGATACATTCTTTGTAGTAATGTCTCACAGACTGTACTTTAAGGCCCCGTTTACACTAGTGCGTTTTAGTTTAAACATGGCGTTTTAGCATGAAAACGATCTGCGTCCACACTAGCGGATCTCAACAGATCTCCCTCCACCAGAAACGTATATCACGTGACCATTCGTGCACCATTCGCGCTCTCTGGGCATGCGCGTTCAAGTATAAACAGGAAGCACGTGTCTCGCTCGGCATTTGGTTTTTGTTAGTCAACAAATGCTGGTTGAACGATGAACGCGATAACAAAGAAAGCAAGAGCGGTCTTTTTGTGGACAGACGACGAGGTTGAGTTGTTACTTAAAGTAACAAATGAATATAAAACATCCATGGCTATCGAAAATACAGTGTTTACAGTGAAGGCTGGTCTGCTGTCTGCTGGTGACGTTATAGCCATGTACGCTTGACGAATAAGGAAAGGATACGCAATGACCCAAATCCCCAATCACGTATCGGATCTCAGCAGCCACACCTCTGTTTTCAAAGATATCCGTTTCCCTCCATCCACACTGAAACGCCACAGCAGCGTTTTAGTATGGAAACGGCCTCTCCAGCGTTTTCAAAACGCTCCGTTTTCGCACCTCGAAAACTCCGGCATAGTGTGGACGGATGGCGTAACCGTAGCAAAACTTATGCGTTTTAAAACGAAAACGCACTAGTGTAAACGGGGCCTAAGTTACTTGAAGACCAGCAAAAAAGGGTTTACATGGATATTGACATGAGACATTCCGTCATGTACATGAGAATATGTAGTTGTAGCAAATCTGCTAAGTGGTTTTAATATCATTTTCACAACATTGACAAGAGTTATCCTCAGTATCAAATATTAATCTCTGGAATTCTTTTGATGGATACACATCATTAATCATTTTAAACTGAAGCTCTTTCATTTTGGAGAGAATCGGATAAGACATGTAACTTTTTTATTCTAATTGCTGTGAATAAAATCTTTAAAAATAAAATGAGATCTGAGCTGATTAGGATGAAGCCTTTGAATAAGAATATTCCTTTAAAACTGATTACATTTTGGATCTCTAAAACATAAAGTGGCCAAAAACAGAGATGGAAGAGAAAACATTACAGAATAGTGTGAAAGAAAACCTCTGATCAGTACTATGATGTTTTTAGGAATAGCATTAATTATTGTGTAAAACTCTTTAGGGTGAGAAGCAAAACCATGTTTGAAGCAGAAGTTATTGTGATTAAGAATGTCACCATGGCTATCCATCATATCCAATGAAGAAAACATATTGTTTTTAACCCAATTTTCATAAAATAAAGACTTATTTCTAAATCAAATAAAACAATTGTTCCATTAATAAGTTTTATGAGGACTGATATTGTGGGAAAAGGCTAGTTTTGCCAAAAACCCACATGCAACCAAATTTAGGGTTATTTGGGCTAGAAGTGGGTTACACATCGCCGGACTATAGATATGGTTGATAGGCAACTTCAGCGAGACGGTGAAATAAGGGAGGGAAATAGCCGATCTGATGACGAGCTAAATCAAGGCTAGGTGAATTAAATTAGCTAAATTGGCTGTAGTGTATGCGAGTGAATGCAAGTGAATGGGTGTTTACCAATGCTGGGTTGTGGCTGGAAGGGCATCTGCTGCGTAAAAAATATGCTGGATAAGTTGTCGGTTCATTCCACTGTGGTGACCACTGATTAATAAAGAGACTAAGCCGAAAAGAAATAAATACATTTTAAATGTTTCATGAACTTAATTTGATTCAACTTAAGAAATGTGACGTGTGTTTCTGTTTCTCCACATGCTCCATGCCAGTCTGCCAAAGAGAAAGATATCAGGCCTTTAAATGAATCTCAACAGTTTCTTTGGAAACTAACTCCATTGTTCGGTCTGTTCAAGCAGTTCTATCTGTTTGCTGAGCTCCAGGTCTTCCAGTATATCTCCACTGTTGCCCTTGTGAGTCTCAGGGGTGTTGCTAGACATAAAGCTCTGCTGGGGCAAGGGCCACCCTCAACTGCACCCGTCTCCAAAAAATATATATTTATATATAAATAGCTATACTGAATATTATTAAATAAAAATAATTATTATGTTACAAATAAATAAAAGTATTATTATTCATTCATTCATTTTCTTTTTGGCTTATTAATCCGGGGTCGCCACAGCGGAATGATCCGCCAACTTATCCAGCATTTGTTTTACGCAGCGAATTATTCCAGCCGCAACCCATCTCTGGGAAACATCCATACATTCTCATTCACACACATACACTATGGACAATTTAGCTTACCCAATTCACCTGTGCCACATGTCTTTGGACTGTGGGGGGAAACCGGAGCACCCGGAGGAAACCCACGCAACTATGGGGAGAACATGCAAACTCCACACAGAAATGCCAACTGACCCAGCTGAGGCTCGAACCACCGACCTTCTTGCTGTGAGGCAAACGTGCTACTCACTACGCCACTGTGGCGCCGCAAAATACAATTTTCACTGCATATTCTTTATTGCTTCCTACATGAACTACCATTTGAATTGCAGGTCATGTTGGCTACCAATTTGAATTTGTTCGTGCACAGAGGTCCTATAAAGTACCAACTAGTTCCATTTCTATTTTACAGCATAAGAAGTTACTGTACATGTACCTTGAATACTTTGAGTCAAAATCCACCTGTACTTAACATCACCCAGACACTGTTTTAATTGAAAACTACACATCCTATATCAAAGTCCAAACAAATATAATAATATATATAATGTAATATACAATAATATATATAATAATAATAATAATAAATGTAATATATTAATATTAATATATTAATATATAATAATATATATAATATAATATATAATAATAATATAAAATAGTGTATAATTATGAGTGTATTGTTTTTTCTATCTGATTAAGTTGAGCATGTTAAATGCATTTACATATGTGTTTTGCCTGGTTTCATTAAACAAGGAGCTAACATGAATAGCGATGAACATTTTTAAAAGGAAGTAATTACTTTTTTAAAAAATTGTTACAATCTTACACATTTAATATAAATTACTTATGAAACGATATTAGTAACCATCAGACAATTTACAGCAGGTTACCATGAAACCAGTAAATAGTGACAAGTGTAATTCATCTTAATCTAATACAAAGTCTGGCAGAATAAATGATTTGGAGCATACACTCCTGACAAGTGAGCAGGTATCATGAGAGGGAGAATTATTTGCGTTAGATATATTTTTACTACACAATTATTTGCATCAGGGTGCAACTACGAACAGGCAGACAGTCCCACAGCTTCTAGGAGAGGTCTCTGCTCGCATCACAGCAGCTAAAAACTTTTTTCTTAGAACGCAAAATTACCCAGTATGCTTTGCGTGAATGCGCAAGGAATATGCTAAGAACTTCCGGTCGGCAGCTGATGCATATAAGCAGTCACATTTGGACAGCTTTGAAACAATAGTTTTAATCTACTTTATTTGCTTTTAATATCTTTGAATTAATGCTGTTGTCGATTAGCGCCACCTCCTGGACTGATTATTTTAAAAAAATGTGTGCTAGTGGGATGGAAAACAACTGCAGTGAGGCATTATCACCTCATTGTCAGATGGCATCTTGTGCCGTTTAAATAAAGCCTCGTCATTGCTAAAGTCAGCATTTTCTTTCTTTCAAATATATAACCAACCCAAACTAATGTAATTCACCAACATGTTTGACACACACAAGCAGCCTGTACTGTCCCACTAACACATTGATTAAGTGTCACAAAGTGAAAATAAAGTGGCGTTTTGACAGAAAAACACAAACGTGGTAAATACTACACAACACACACTAAATGAAACATAACTGCTTCTGATTATAATCAACATGCAAATCAGCCAGCAGAGTATCAGTCACGCACTTTTATTGGTCATTTTTGCAAATTGCATGACTTACATGCAATTTACCTGTTGAGTTTTATGCCAGTACAGATTATTTTTTTGCTCTATAATCCAATGAAGTATTGCGTGTGTTTGTTTGCAGACGTATTGAAGAGAACACACACACACACACTGTATTTCAGATGGCAGACACATGAACTAAAAGAACGTTTTTCTCTTGCGCTTGAACCACACCTGTCAGATTATAACGGCTTTAACACACACCTTTCAAAGCTGTGTCACAAAAACGCTCTGTAATCCACTCAAAACGCAATTGAAACCCCTTTTCGGAGCGCAAATTACTGGTTTTAAATGCTTTAACCGGAAGTTCTAAACATTCTGCCAGGAAAACGCTGGTCGCAATGGTGCTCTCCATGCAGCAGCTAAGAAAAAGGTCTATAGAATGGTTGCAATAAAGACAACATCATTTGCATGAGTCGAGCTCATACATTGAATAAACAAGTCACACCACATCTGTATAATTGTTTCAGTTGCTGTGATGCAAGTGCAGCAATCACTCATGTCCCCACATATCATTTAGGTCTTTACATGTTGTAGTTACTGATGTATAACCAAAGTGTGCACACGCTTCTTTTTCTTCTTGTAAACAATCATACTTGTCATCAGATAATGAAATCGGCCAAATTATTGAGTACTGATCGAGTGATGAAATGGTATTATTGATCTATACTGATCTCCGCCTGATCGATTAAATGAAAGAATTTAACTAATACAGTATAGGTACTTACTTTCTCCAACTGACTATGTATATCATGGTCTGTAATTTCCTCCAATGTCAATTAAGGTGGAGAGAGGCCACTTATTTGGCTATACAGCCTCTTTGAAAAAAAATGGACCGGCAACTTTACCTGAACAACAGCCACAGAAATCAACTTTCCAATAGTCCTGTACAGTCCTTCCTGCAGAACTAAAAAATATGTTAGAATTAATTCCATTAAAGAGAGCGTTGTTCATTAAATGTGCAGTAGGTGAGTGATTTTAGGAACATATTTTGTTGTGCTGGTAGAAAGTCTCCTCACAGTCCTAAATGTGTATTTTTATATTCGGGGTAGAACATAAAACTAAAAAATGTTCATTCAATTAAATATTGTCAGGTCGACATCTCTCATAATTCCGATAAGTAGCTCAAACTGTCTGTAAACAAATGTAGATTTGGCTGCGCGGTCTCGACACATGCACACGAGACTCAGTTACTGTAAAATCAAATGCTGAAGTGAAACTTTTGAAAATCCTGAATCAATATTGGAGTTACTTTTGCCAGCTGGAGGAAGGACGGTGTCACGGTTTATGGGTTTGTGTGTTCTTTCTGTATGTTTTGTGTCATTCCTTGTGTGTTGTCGTGTGCGAGGGTGTGTGTGTTTGTTTACCTTTTGTGTTGTCAGCGTGCTCTCCGATCAGCTGACTTAATTATCCTCCAGCTGATTCG
>CAIGQQ010022115.1:0-14825 GCA_903798035.1 Danio albolineatus
GAGCAAGAAACAACTGCCACAAATGACCTGATTAAAACTAGTTCTCCTATATATAGTGATGTTTACTTAGAATGGAATGACATTATGCTGTTTGATAAATTATACCTTCATTAAACACTTATTACGCACATTTCTGTTACTTTATTCAAACAATAGTCCTCATTACTGTAAGTAGAATAGTACTAAGTTGGTTAAAGGGTTAAAATAATATTGTCAACAGCAGGTACATCATTTAGCATCGGGTGAAATACCTGAAACGTTAATAAATCGGTTTATATTCATGTAAAAGCTTTAAAGCAAACCTTTCTTCTCCACTCCAACTGAAATCACAGCGCGGAAGCGGCGCAGCCTTATGACGTCACACGCCACGCCAAAATAAAAGTGTTTTTTGTGTAGTTTTGTTTGGCACTTACGGTTGCAGTCATGACTTATTGATACATTTCCCCCTTGTTTTCCACTGTACACAATATATCTGCTCTCGTTCAAACACACAGATATACAGTATTTGAAGTTGATCAAAACCTTTAATTTAAACATTTTAAGACAATTTTGAAAAAAAATAATCATCCACAAAAATTTTAAAGCAGAAATTCCCAACATTTTAAAATATATAACAAATAATCTGATGGGTATTTTGAGCTTTACAGACAACTACTCGAGACACAAAAGACTTATCTTAAATCTTGCAAAAGGCGTAACATATGTGCTCTTTAAGTAAAAAGTACCCATTACTACTACATGTTTTAATTCCATTATAGGTACTGTAAATATTCGGTTTCCCCCACAGTCCAAAGACATGCAGTACAGATAAACTAAATTAGTGTATATGTGCATGTGTCAATGTGACAGTGTATGGATGTTTCCCAGTACTGGGTTGCAGCTGACAGGGCATCCGCTGTGTAAAACATATGCTGGAATAATTGGCGGTTCATTCTTTTGTGGCAATCCCTGATAAATCAGGGATTTAGCTGAAGGACAGTGGGTGAAATAGGCAGATAACTAGACCTCACATCCTATTGATGAATAAATATAAAATAACTTAGTTCAATTTAATAAAATGTTTGTTGCCAACTTTATGTAAGTAGCCAAGTGGCATCAGACCCTGTAATACTGCCTAAAATTGCTTAAAAAGTCAGCTCATGTCAGCTTAATTTGTGCTCAAGTACAAGTAAAATTACAGACTTAAAATTATACTCATGAAAGTACAAATACCCCAAAAATGTACTAAATCACAGTTACTTAGGGACCCAAATCCTTAAGAGAATTATTATTATTATTATTATTATTATTATCTTCTGCAGCGCTTCACGGAAATCGCGCACTGCAGCTGAATATGGCGGCGCGGTGGCGTTGCTGTCAGTGGCGTTCTAAAAAAGAATGTGTTCGAGAAACGATGACGTTGATTAACTAGTGTGAGCTGCATTAGTGTCTGACCATCGCTGACATTAGCGGTGTGTAAAGATCTTTCTGAAAGTATCATTTTAGGTTATTGCAGACTTGGATCCAGACAGTTTTACTCCCCTGTTGTTCCTGATGCGTCCAGTAGAGGGGATAAAAGATACATGGCCAAATAATAGATGAGCAGTCAACTCTTACAGATTATTAAATGTCCTGTTCATAAATATACTTTTATTTTTATTTTTTTAGGTAAATATAAAAGCTAAGTTAATGTATCAGAAAGTGAGTTTAAATATACAAACAACTGATACACTCACCATACTATTACCATACTAGCCCAATTGCTAATTAATTTAGATTCATTTAATTAGAAAAAATAAAAACACGTATAGTTGGATAGTGTAACGATTAACTGCAGCCTAGTTATAAGTTTTCATATAGAGATGTGCTTTTTGTTGTATTGATTATAAAGTTGCATTTTGCATTCTTTCTAAAGTTCCGAGGACCATTTAGCGTTGCCCTGATACGTCAACGTGGCCGGTCATCAGTGCGCTATAAACAGATGCAACTGAGCAGAGGGGCTGCCATTTTCTTGGATATAAAATACAATAACGCTTATATTTATTAACTGATTATACTTTTATGGTGTGAAAAAACTCCAGTTACCTAGGTAATACAGACAGCACACAGACTACAAGATTTTTTTTATTTATTTAGTTTTTACTGTATGTATAAATTTGTTATAAACGGGTTGTTTACAGTCACATACAGTAAATGTTTAAATATCTATGACATATGGTCCTGCTTAGATTATTTCACCATCTGTACATTAATATAAGTAATGAATATGCGTGTCTGTGGTCGGGGCTGTGTCGGTGTGGTAATGTGGGCTGGTGTGGCTACAGCCCCAGGGCTTATTTTTTGTCCCAGTCCACCCCTGGCTGCAATCAAAATATTCATATATATATTAACCTTACAGTTTACTCACTCCTATTACTCTTATAACAACTTTAAATATCATCATGAAATTTGAATCAAAACCTAGTGAGACATTCAGCTTTATCTTTCTGGTGTTTCTATGCCATTATCCTGATAGTCTATTTTTCCTCTAATGAATTTCATTGAAACTAATTGCAATCCACTTTCACCTATATTTTACCATGTTTTACTCTGTTTTTTTTTTTTTTTTACTACTTTAAGTTATTTTGACCCTTTGGTATCAAACTAGCCAATGTCTAGTTTCAAACAAGACTTGTGAACATAGACCACAGGGTTTAAGAGCTACTGACATTTATATTTCGGGTAAGTCGTTTTCCAGAAAATACTCAAAAATAGGCCGCAGGTTATGAGTTTAAATACAATGATCTGATAAACTGTACTGTAGTATACTTTAGTTTTTACTACAGTAAACTGTGGTGTATTGTAGTATAATATACCCTATAGTTGTTGAAATGTTGTGTTACCATAGCAACTTTCCTGTAGTATGGCTCTAAAATTACAGTATTTGCTATAAGTTAGTCTGTTAATAAGTCATCTTTTGGAGTAGCAGGGTGTCATTAGGAAATGCAGTGGGATTTTGGTTTGCAAAAGGAGTTTGACAGCAGCTGATGAGGAGAACTGAAGAACATCTCCAAGACATCTCAAGAAACCTGTCTGCAAAGCTTTAGTACTGGAAACATGAAAAGTATAGATGAATGTAAAATGCTATAGGTACAGTGAGGTTTTCAAAAATACCTAAATACATCTTCTTCATCAGTGAACTCGTATGAACTCAGTGAACTAAATTAAATCAAGATTTGGTTGGCGTTATCAATCATCTTTTTTCAGTCTTATTATTAGTTGTGTCTGTCTTCCACAAAATCAGGATGTACCACATTGCTAAACAATTTCCACTACAATGTTTTGTTTAAAAGGGTGCACACACACACACACACACACACACACACACACACACACACACACACACACACACACACACACACACACACACACACAGACAGACAGAAGAGACTGCAGATCATCTCACTTCTACTGACTGATCCTTGGGTAAAAAGGACTATGGGTAAATCTCTCCTCAGTCTATCAGTCTTCAGCACAGTTTCACTGATGATCCAGAATAAAGCCTAAACCCAGCACAGAGCGGCTCAGTGAATGTGGTCTGGACTGAGTGGATGAGGCTCATTGTGTCTCTATAGATGTTGTAGAAGATCAGAGTTCCTGCACTGTGATCCACAAACACTCCTATTCTCCTGCTGCTATAAACAAGTTAAATGTTAAATTTGGTGTAACTAAAGAAAATTGTACACAGCATTACCTGGTTAATAACCTTTCATGCTTTGCAAAAATAAATAATAACTTGAATGAACAGATAGCTGAAGCTCTTCAGTAGTCTGTTGAGTACTGGAATTAACATGTAAGCTAACAAATCACTCATGTTTTCATTTACAATAGCGACACTGGGTTTCCCATACACCGATTTATTTTTAGTAATGTGGGAGTTTTAACATGAACGTATCTTTAAAGGCAACCAGTCGTCTATAGAAAGTTTAATTGTCTTCATGAAGAAAACTTGTTTCTTTTCTCAAGTTAGTCCATCAAAATAAATGTGTCGTGTTTGAAACCAAAGTCTTCATTTGTTACCCAAAACACATCAAGAGTTTATCAAGTCAAAATCTCATAATCTGACACAAATCTGATCTGTCATAACTAGCAAATGGCATTGTGTAGTCTGAACAGGGCTTTAGGGAGTCTGCATCGGTCGGTCACGCCACACGAGTTTAGCCGGACTTTCATTCGCCAACAAGTTTTGTGAAACTGCAGACAAAAGCCCAAAATTGGAAGCAAATCTGTTTGTTCACGCGAGTGATAATCAAACAATGTGAATGATCAAAAACACAATCTAAGACTGTAGGACAGTGTTCCCTGCATCTCCCCAAATATTTTCTCCTCCCTAATCGTTCTAATTATCTTTTCAGTGCCGACAATTTGATTGAAGTGTGCAATGTGCACAAATATGGTTCATAATAAAGTTGAAACACATGTAGAGTTATTTTGCTTTCTTGCAGCAACTCTTACAACCTGGTACTCGGCTGTGACCCCTGATCTAGACTACAAAAAAAATCTTTACCCCTCTTCAGTTATTGAGTTTAAATCTTCAGGTGTTCAAAGGGTTTCATTTTCAGTAACTTTATGTATTCAAGAGTTCACACTTGTTTGGCATGCTGTCCTGGGAGAGAGCCCTAAGCTCCGCTGGACAAGGCCTCATTTTTGAGGACTCTGCTCTCCATTGTGACGCTTCATGTGAGTGCTGAGGCTTCTTTTATGTTTAAAGCCCTTTCCACACTCACTGCATCTAAAACATTCCTCTCCTGAGTGAGTCTTCATGTGTCGCTTAATGTAGTCTTTGCGTGTGAGACTCTTTCCACACTGATCACATGTGAACACTATGGTTCCAGTGTGACCATTCATGTGGTTCATGAGGCTAGCTTTAGTTGTGAAGCTCTTTCCACACTGAGCACATGGAAACGGCTTCTCTCCGGCGTGACTTATCATGTGGTAATTGAGTGTGCTCTTACATGTGAAACTTTTACTACACTCTGTGCTTGTGTAAGGTTTCTCTCCAGTGTGAATCCTTATGTGACTGTCAAGGTTTATTTTTCGAGAAAAACTTTTCCCACATTGTGTGCAAGTATAAATTCTCTCTCCAGTGTGAGTTCTCATGTGGACTTCAAGGTTGCTTTTTTGCTTAAAACTTATTCCACACTGAGGGCAAGAGTAAGGCTTCTCCCCAGTGTGACTTCTCATGTGCACTGCCAAGTGTCCTTTAGTATAGAAGCTTTTTCCACACTGTTGGCATGTGTACGGCCTCTCTCCAGTGTGAATTCTCATGTGCACTGTCAAGTTTCCTGCACAATGGAAGCCTTTACCACAGTGTTGGCATGTGTACGGCCTCTTTCCAGTGTGAATTCTCATGTGCACTGTCAAGTTTCCTGCACGATGGAAGCCTTTACCACAGTGTTGGCATGTGTACGGCCTCTCTCCAGTGTGAATTCTCATGTGGATTTTAAAGCTTTGTATATTACCAAAACTCTTTCCACACTGTTCGCAGGTGTAAGGTTTCTCCTTAGTATGAACTCTCATGTGAACATCAAGGTTTGACTTTTGACTAAAACTCTTTCTACACCGTTTACAGCTGAAATTACACCTAGATTTGGATTTCCGAGGTCTTCTGCGTGATGAAGTCTTTTTAGTCAGTGTGGATTTTTCATCAGTCATTATGTCTTGGTGTTTCTCTTCCATTTCATTCAGTTCATGAGTCTCTTCTTTCAGCACCATCAGGCCTTAAAAAACAACAAAAAAAAGTTCACTTTAGTATGAAGGCACAAAGCGACAAGCATGTTTCACCTACAAATGAAAAAGACCTTAACATTTACTCTCCGTCATGTGGTTTAAAACATTTCCTTTCTTCTGGAACAAGCCAGCGTTTTTTTCACAATATTTTTTTTGTGTGTTCAACAGAATCAAGAAACTCATAAAGGTTTAAAACTACACGAGGGAGAGTAAATGGTGAGGCTATTTTCATTTCTGCGTCAGCTGTCCCTTTACAGGGTTCCTATAATGAACCTTTTTTTACAAGATGTAAAATAAATCTTTGGCGTTCCCAGAATGTGTCTGAGGTTTCTGCTCAAAATCAGATCATATACCTTGCAGACAGAACTGGGCGATATGGCAACAAAAAAAAAATCTAGTTTTTTATTTTTTTTTAAATAAAGTTTGAAATACTCACAATTTCAATTTCTTTGTTGTGTAAATAGTCAACTTATAATATTACAACATGACTGAGTAACATCCGAGTAAACCATCTGGTTAAGGAACATTATATTTTTAATGGTCATGCCATGCATAAATTGCTCCGTACTCTCATAAGTGAGCGGTTAATTAGACGCACCATCATGTGGTAAAAAAAAATTGCTTCCAAAATATTTTGCCATTGGTGCAATTGTAATGTATCTAAGACGCTTTGCCACTATGTTCTGAATCATTCTTTATGCTGAACTGTTCCATTCCATGCCAAATCGGGCCAGACAGCACGGATACGGTTTCTTTTACCACTGTCATGCTGCAACAGAGCTCTTTGGAACAAAATACAAACCGCATCAGTAATTGTCTTTATAACTCAATATAAACAGCTCCCCTTGTTCATTTAAATAAAAGCCAAAACTAGTTTTTTCATGCTTATGTGTAAAAGCAAAAGCAACAGCGTGACTAAACACTGTTATGCCACTCTTTCCTATAGGGATGCTAAATATAGCTACAACAGAAGTCACAGCACCCGTATTTATTTAGACGTCATATGTTGTGCAAAGTTTACATTACTTTGGGCAAATTTTGTTTGGAGGGAAAATTACCAAGATGTAACGTGATGATTGAAAATGATTGGAGGGGAAATAAATAACATATTTAAACTCTCTGTACATAACAGAAAAATAAACAATATTAATGCAACAATAGTTTATCTGTATTCGTGGCATGGCAGATATATATATATATATATATTAGGACAGGCCTTATCAAAGTGAGTGGGCTCTTTTACTAATAACAAATATAGCATAAACTATTTCATTACAATCAATTAAATTACACAGCGGTTTTATATCAAAAGTTGATAATGATATAAAATACACTACATTTTGGTGGTAAAATATAACATTTAAAAGATTTCAGTATTCAAACATTAAATAACGACTGCATCAACTTAAATAAAAAACGAATGAAACAACACAGCATATCAGGATAAACAGGACTATTACATTTAGCAAAATGCTGCTCTTCATCTTTGTACTTTTATTTTTGTTATTTTAATTATTTTTTGTCTTCATAATTAACCAACGAGCTACAGACAAATTCCTGCTTGACGTTTTAGAAATTATTTTTGCGCAGCTACACCACCCAGTATATATTATCACAGAGATCAAAAAGAAACATGTTACGTAGCCTCATAAATGTCAAACTTATATTTAACTGAATCCTATGACGGCCTATAGCTGAAATGATGAAAATTGCTCATTTTATTTTTATAAAACATTCGTCAAAACGTATAATTTTTTAAAAAAATAAGCAATACCGACATTTAAGAGTCAAATTTCTATTTTATTTATTCATTCATTCGACTTGTTTATTGGTGCATATATAGGCTATAATTTAAATCATACAACAGTACCTTGGACAGCTATAGTGCCACTCCGTAAAGCTTTCAAGCAAAAGTCCAAATTAAAGAAAGACTTGACTTTCTGCAGTGACGGCCGACATTCACAACACGCCGTAACCGTTCTTCAGGTGGTATAGTCGGCATAAAATAATAAAACAAGCTGTCTGGGCTTTGAATTAGGTGCAATTTATTCCTCGTTAGAGTCTGCAAGTTTGTGTTCTATGGATATATGTTGTTGTGGATTGTGGACTTTGATGATGTTAAGCATGTCTTTATTCGAGGCGCAGCACAATATCAATATCAACAAGCATAGATTTGTTTGAGAAAAGGCCTTCTTTTCGCTGCATTGGCACCAAGAAATGGAGGATAAATTGGTGGAGATTTGGCAGGAGCACCCGTGTCTGTATGACGTTTCCTCCGAGCAGTATCACAGCCGGGTCGAGAAAGAAAAAAGTTGGAGAGAAATCGACAATTTTCTTTAAAAGCCTTTTTTTATAATCATTTCACTCTCACGTGACTCCAGTGTTTCACGCGTGACCTCGCGTTGTTTACATGTCACTTCTCGTGTGTGTTTGGTTATATTTGCGGACCGAGAAAGTTGTCGGCGATGTTCCTTTTGTAAAGTCATGCAGTGTGAAATCCCCTGTCGCTGATCCATCTTGCAGTGTAAACACAGCACCGACGGAACACTAGCCCAGATAGTCATGCAGTGTGAAAACATTTGTGACACGACTACTTTGAAAATCCTGCAGTCTGAACTCGGCATTAATCAGGCGAAGTAAAGCTCTCATTGCCTAGGAGGTCAATCAAATTAATCAAGCTCTAGCCACGAATAAAGCAATAGCCTGTTTTATTATTTTTAAGATTTTAGAAGACGGGTAAGTTATTACATGGTTAATTATATTCAAGTCAATTAAATAATGCTCTGCCAGAGACTGCTCTATGATTTAATTTTTTATTTTTTTAAAACTGTATCATTTAGTCCTGTATCTTTTTTTTAATGTTAAATGCAGTGTAGTTTACTTGTGGATGTCTGATGACTAGCGCTCTTCCGCTGAGCCAGCTGTGTTAACTTGGCAACAGAGCCACAACGTCAACACACAGAATCTATCAGCACAGTTGGGTTGTTGCTAGATCGGATACGGTTGCGGCCGGAAGTTAATGAGAATAATTTAGATTATTTATTACATTTCCGATTTATTGTATTTATTAACGACTACCCCCAACCCAACCCTAAACCCAACTGTCACAGTACTGTAAAATAATAATACTTGTTACACAGTGTCATAAAAAAATGCCGCTATATTAATGTGCATATCGCACTTCCAGCCCTCCTCATATCCGATCTAGATTTTACCCTGTTGGGCGCTGCTGTTGCAATGAAACGTTCTATTGAGTGTCGCCTCTTGGTGATTGTAAGCTCTTTGGTCTAACCATGCTGAGAATTCCAGGCCGAGAATGGTTTGTAATCGTGCCGCACTGTTCCAGGCTCAGTGGAGAAACAACCATAACCGTAACAAAGTGTTCTTAGAAGGGTTTGGCACAATAGTGTAAAAGCTGCTTAATATTTTTATTCGATTTAAACATTTGTAACTTGCTTGGAAGACTCGACTGAGACAAATCCTGCATGTTCATAGCAAGTACGCATAATTCACACTTATATTTTCGAGTATGCATTATTGTATATAACTTATGCAAATGTTTTCCAGTACTGGGTTGCAGCTGTTTAAAACATGTTTAATCCATTTCTTCAGCAGCAAAATTAAGACTACAACTTGTTGGCTAGTTGTAGTCAGTGCAATGCTAAACGTTATTGTTCCACTATAATTTGTTTTGTCTCACGTCGTCCCACAACAATATCATTTAGTTTAGAATACTGTACAATGTTTTATAGCAATTAATTATTTTAGTGTCCATTTCATTCAGCATGTTCAAAATTGGGGGCATCCACGTGTTTGACATACTTTAAACCAGAGTTTCTGCAGGTTTCACCAAGTTAAATGTAAGACTTTAAGACATTTTTAAGACCATTATGAATGAAATTTTAGACTCAAAAACTTTTTCAAATGGCCCAGATGATTTTTATTTAGATTTTATTTGCCCTATCAAAAAATATTATAATTTAATACATTTAATAATACAATAATAAATGAATAACAAAAATAAAGTACACTATTTTAGATATTAGCAAAAGATTTTAAATATTCTGTAAAAACAAGCAAAATCAACCTGTTTGTTCCTGCGGATCTTGATGTTTGACTCTGAATGTTTCTTCAATCTTCACATCTTCACTCTCCTCTTTAATAAACGCCATCTTTATAACAGTGTGGAGATCAGTCGCTTCAGCAGGAGTTTTTCTCTGCGTTTGGACACTTTATCCTGTTTAAAATGGACAAAACAATAAAAATGTTCTGTTTAAAATAAGCAAAACAATGAACAAAAAACAAAATAACTTCTCTTCAACACTTGCTTCAACAGTTTCTTTATATGAGAGTAATTAACAAACAGAAATCAGGTAAGTCCGAGCAAGAAACAACTGCCACAAATGACCTGATTAAAACTAGTTCTCCATTAATTATATGTAGTGATGAATACATAGACTGGAATTACATTATGCTGTTTAATCAATTAAACACTTCTTACACACATTTCTGTTACCGTATTCAAACAATAGCCCTCATTACTGTGAGTAAAATAGTACTAAGTTGGTTAAAGGGTTAAAATAATATTGTCAACAGCAGGTACATAATTTAACACCGGGTGAAAAACCTGAAAATTTAATAAATCGGTTTATATTCATGTAAAAGCTTTAAAACAAACCTTTCTTCTCCACTCCAGCCGAATCACAGCGCCGGAGCGGCGCAGCCTTATGACGTCACGCGCCACGCTAAAATAAAAGTCTTTTGTTTAGCTTTTTCTTTGCCACTTACTGTTGCAGTCATGACTTATTGATACATTTCCCCTGTACACAATATATCTGCTCTCTTTCAAACACACAGATATTCAGTATTTGAAGTTGATCAAAACCTTTAATTTAAACATTTTAAGACAATTTTGAAAAAATAATTATCCACTTAAATTTTAAAGCAGAAAATCCCAACATTTTAAAAGGTACAAATAATGTGAGGGGTGTTTTGAGCTGAAACTTTACAGACAACTTCTCGAGACACAAAAGACTTATCTTAAATCTTGCAAAAGGGGTAACATGTGCTCTTTAAGTAAAAAAAATATTTTTTTAGTTTCACTAGCTAGGTAAATATTCGTTTTCCCCCACACCCCAAAGACATGCAGTATAGATAAACTAAATTAATGTATATGTGCATGTGTCAATGTGAAAGTGCATGGGTGTTTCCCAGTACTGGGTTGCAGCTGGAAGGGCATCCGCTGTGTAAAACATGTGCTGGAATAATTACTGGTTCATACTTCTGTGGCAATCCCTGATAAATCAGAGACTAAGCTGAAGGACAGTGGGTGAGATAGGCAGATAACTAGACCTCACATCCTATTGATAAATAAATATCAAATAACCTACAGTTAAATTTAATAAGTAAAATGTTTGTTGCCAATTTTCTGAAAGTAGCCAAGCGGCATCAAACCCTGTAATACTGCCTAACATTGCTCAAAAAGTCAGCTCATGTATCAGCCTGACGCAAACTCACAGCATTCAGCATGTAGTTATACAGCTGTTAGATCAAAACCAACAGCTGCCATTCATGTTCAAACACTCAAATAATTCTGCAGGCCTGTCTGTCTTTATAAATAATGTCTTACATTTTACTCTGAATTCTGTCATAAATACATTTACTTTTTGTCTTTTGCTAAAATAAATTCTTATTGTATTTGACTGCAAACTATTTTTTATTATTTTTAATTAGCCTTGCTGCCTTATTCTCTTCAAAGAGCAGCTCTCATACAGAGCCCGTTATTTCAGTGTTTTGTCCAGGATATTGTGGATATTTGTGGATTCCTTCTGTTTTGTCCTCGGCTGATCACATGGAAAAAGGAAAATGACATGTCAGCTTAATTTGTGCTCTATAGTACAAGTAAAATTACAGACTTAAAATTATACTCATGAAAGTACAAATACCCCGAAAATGTACTTAATTACAGTAACTCAAAAATTAGCGTTACAGGGAGCCAAATCCTTGACAGAATTATTGTTAACATTTTTATTATCTTCTACAGCGCTTCACTGAAATCGCGCACTGCACCTTTAAGGTGATTGAATATGGCGGCGCGGTGGCGTTGCTGTCAGTGGCGTTCTAAAAAAGAATAGGCTTGTTTGAGTTGCGCCTCGCCTTGACTGCAATGTAGACGAGAGCAGGCAGCTGCAGTAAGAGGAGGGTTCAAAAAATACATCAGAAGTCGGACACTTCCCGAATCTCGCTGTTTTGCCGGCTGGAAACGTCACCAGTGGCGGAGATCGCGTTCGCGTTTTTTATCGCGGACGAACCTCAAGAAAAAATACTATAGTAGCTTATAGTAAATATTATAGTGTTTTTGAACATGTTGTTTTCAGTATTTGGTTATGTTTATAGTTGCTGTGATACCATATAGAATTTCAAAGGGTTATTTAATATGATATGGTTCAAAAACACTACAGTATTCCTATAAGTTACTATAGTATTTTTTTAATGTGGGAGTGGTTGCAATTGAAATATCAAAAAGATGGACAGAATAACAGAAGATGAACAGCTCATTACTTAAAAGGGTGTACAGTATTTAAAATATACATCTGTATGTTCAACAATGGTAAACATTAAAAGAATGAACTAAACAGCTAGAAAGCTTCCAAGAATGAAAGCTTTCAATGGCTACATTATAAATTAAGTAACTATAGCAAGATGCTTTTGAGTTAAAAGGCATGACAAATGTTTGTTTGTTTGTTTGTTTGTTTTGCTAGAAATGTCCCTAGAATTTGGCATTTTATTAAGCAAGTGGTCCATTTCTATAGTAATATCACAGGGCATTAGAAGGTATAAAGGGAAATACTACTGAAGACAAAATTAATAACCCTCTTGTGAAGTTTAAAGAAAAAATGTATTGCATCAAATATGTAAAAATGCTGTATAACAGAATTAGTTTTCAACAGTTTCTACTAACTCATTTGTCCAGTCTTTGCCATGATGACAATATTATATTATATATTTTACATAATATTTTACTAGTTTTTGCAAGATACTATTCAGCCTTAAGTGCGATTTAAAGTGTTAACTATGGATTAATTATGTTAAAGAAAAATGAGGAAAGCTATTGGACAACAGGGGTTTGTTCTGCAGACGTTAAGAAATTCTTAAGGGTCTGATATTGACATGCTTATTGGGCCTATATAAACTGCTTTTACTCCAGCCAGACTAAAATAAACAGCCCAAAACTTTGTCCAGAATAAAAACTATGAGTCTGTAGGAAATACTGTGAAAATGTTCTTGGTCTATTAAACATAACTTTTGACTTCACATACTGTACATGTGTGTGTTTTGTTTACTACACCCCTTACACTTCTCTTATGAAACCACACAAAGATGGGGCATAATGGCAGAACAGTCTGATTACTTGTATGTCTGCATATGTGTGTATTGGACTGACTTTCAGGGAATAATATTGCATAAACATGACAATACAAAATTCACACAAACATACAAAAAAGTGAAAATGACAACAAACAGGACTTTAAACTAATATAGAAATAAAATACAGCACATGCATCCTAATGATTTATTTGTAACATTTAGTTATATTAGATAGGTCACGTTTTGTTTTTACAAAGGTGTGTTTTGTTTTTGTTTGCGTGTAAATCTAAATAAATAAACATATGTAATGGTCTTCATGTCTTATTTAATTATCAACGAAAATACAATAAAGGTAGCCTATACAGCCGGGTATTAACCTTAGTAAAAACAGAAGACAGACGCGTAATTTCAGTCTCATCCAATAAGCATTGAGCTGTGTCGTCAGCCAGTCGTTTCCCATCATGCTTTTGGTGAGCGCAGTCGTTGGAGAGCAACTGCAGCCGACTGCTCAATCCGAGACATCCGCCTCGCGGTCGCGCGAGTTTTTTGGCGCACGTCAGCGTGACATCAGAGCAAGGCGCACGCAAGTCGGACAGGTTTCTAACCGGCATGCATCTCGCGGTGGTCACCGGTGATGCGTTCTGCGCAGAATTTGGCCATCTCAAACGAGCCTAATGTGTTCGAGAAACAATGACGTTGATTAACTAGTGTGAGCTGCATTAGTGTCTGACCATCGCTGACATTAGCGGTGTGTAAAGATCTTTCTAAAAGTATCATTTTAGGTTATTGCAGACTTGGATCCAGACAGTTTTACTCCCCTGTTGTTCCTGATGCGTCCAGTAGAGGGGATAAAAGATACATGGCCAAATAATAGATGAGAAGTCAACTCTTACAGATTATTAAATGTCCTTTTCATAAATATACTTTTATTTTTATGTTTTTAGGTAAATATAAAAGCTAAGTTAATGTATCAGAAAGTGAGTTTAAATATACAAACAACTGATACACTCACCATACTATTTCAGATATACAAAAGCTCAATTGCAAATTAATTTAGATTCATTTAATTAGAAAAAATAAAAACACACGTAGTTGGATAGTGTAACGATTAACTGTAGCCTAGTTATAAGTTTTCATATAGAGATGTGCTTTTTGTTGTATTGATTATATGTAATTTGCATTCTGAAAATAACAAAATTATAACCAAAAAAAAGTACTTCTTTCTAAAGTTCCAAGCAACATTTAGCAAAACACAGACAACATAAAGTTTTTTTTAAACATTTATAAAAAAATAATAATAATAAATAAATATATATATATTTGTGTTTTTTGTTTTGTTTGTGTGTTCTTCCTATTCCAGATATCTAATCCTTAAACAGTCAGGAGTGAAAAATGACAAGCAAAAAATAATTTCATGTCATTATAAATATATTATCTGGACCGAAGTAAAACATAAAACAGATTTTTTTTAATATTTGATTTATGATTTTATGATTTTATGAGTTGTATCTCCCAGGACTCATTGACAGTTTAGGGTATAACAAAAGCACTAAGTCATTATTATTTATGTTCTGTTATTCTAAAACACGCCAAACATATTAAATTACTTTCTTCATAACAAATACTGTAACAATGAAAAATCTGAAACAATACGCTCTAAACAATATATATATATATATATATATATATATATATATATATATATATAT
>CAIGQQ010022122.1:2193-16739 GCA_903798035.1 Danio albolineatus
ATGGATGGATGGATGGATGGATGGATGGATGGATGGACGGATGGATGAATGGATGGATTTGCGGGTGGGTGGATGGATGGATGGATGGATGTGTGGGTGGATTTGTGGGTGGGTGGATGGATGGATGGATGGATGGATGGATGGATAGATAGATAGATAGATAGATAGATAGATAGATAGATAGATAGATAGATAGATAGATAGATAGATAGATAGATAGATAGATAGATAGATAGATAGATAGATAGATAGATGATGGATGGATGGATGGATGGATGGATGGATGGATGGATGGATGGATGGATGGATGGATGGATGGATGGATGGGTGGGTGGGTGGGTGGATGGGTGGGTGGATTTGTGGGTGGGTGGATGGATGGATGGATAGATAGATAAATAGATAGATTTGGGGCCCCCAGACATATTATAAGGGGCCCTAATGACACTACCCAACGCATCCCCGCAAAGGTTGCCATAGGGCCCCTGCCAGCCAGCGGCGCCCCTGCTAGTGAGCATAGGAGAAAAGAAAATATTCAAATATTTAGACTTTTTAGTAGAGAAAGTATTACAATTTTGCCATTTAGTTTGCAGAGAGGAGGTGTGCAGTATGATTTTTGACTGGTGGATGATAAAAGCAATGATTCCCAGTGGGTTTATATTGGAGAATCATGTCAAAAGCCTCCTTTCCCATTCAGGAATCATTCTGCATGATTCCACCTCATTTGAAATCGACAGTTTTGGGCTGGAAACCTGGCACTGCGCTGGCCCCTGTTCTGGAAGCAAGAACCAATTATGTCAGAGGACAAAGGGCGGGATACGTTTTCATCACTTGGAAAAGTTTTCAGAGGAACAACATCTCAGTTTGGCTTGCTGTCACACTACAATCAGCAGTGCAGAGGAGAGGCTTGGGGATAAGCAACCATTTAGAAAAGCCCCAGCAACAACACACAACACACTAGAAAGTCGCTAAACAAATTCAGAGCACCTTAAAGGGATAATTCATCCAAAATTCTTTCCTTCAATTCTTTCAGAGTTAGTTTCTTTCTTCTGTTGAACACAAAAGAAGATACTTTGAAGAATGTTAAATCGTAAATCATTAATTGCCACAATATTTGTTTTCCAACTATAGGCGCAATAAATTATTTAAAACATCTTTTTATGGGTGAGCAGTAGTGATGTTCGATACCACAGGTTTCCTTTCAATCAAAATTCAGTCTGGTATACCGCACCAATACCAATACTATGTGCAAATACATAACAAATTCAATTCAGAGTATTTTTGTTATTTATTTTTTATTTTTTTTTTTAACTTGGAAGTATATTGAGGTAGCTGCCTCATTTATAATATAACCGAGCTACGAAAACAACAGAATCATATAGAAATAGTGTAAAAACAGTAAACAAATCATGAAATGGCAAAACATTTAAAACTGTACCTTGGCTATTTCAGCTCCACTCGTGACTTTGTTTAACTCTTAATCTGCCATTGTTGTGACTGACTGTTTGTCTGTGACTGACAAGTTGCACTGCGCTTGCGCATTATGCACTTCCCCAGGGGGAAGAAAAAAAAGTTTGCATCAACTGTTTGTTTGAAATTTCTTTCTTTGTGTAAATTCATCAGATTTAACATAAAATGTAAATACTGTCACTCTGCGGATATCAGGCAATGCACAAGACATCGGCGAGCAAATCAAGTCAACGGCAGGTGCAGCTTAGTGTATTCAGCATTGAACTCCACTGTATTAATGGGATTGTCTATGTTTTTGCTGTAAATCATTAAATATATGTATTTTTAAATATACAATTGAGGATTCGTCGGTCGTTTGTTAAAAGGAAGCATCAGAAAAGACTGTTGATGTATGCAGGGGCTGACTAGCCATAAGGAGCACCGTGACATTTCCCGGTGGCCTGATGGTGAATCTGGCCTGCACCCTCTATCCAACAAGTGTGAGTAAGTACGATTAAAACGGTTGCCTCATTGTTTTCTTTAGCTTGTAAATGATGCATTTAATTGTGTTTTGTAACTTGTAACTGGGCACCACGGTGGCCTAGTGGTTAGCACGTTCGCCTCACAGCAAGAAGGTCGCTGGTTCGAGCCCCGGCTGGGTCAGTTAGCATTTCTGTGTGGAGTTTGCATGTTCTCCCCGTGGTTGCGTGGGTTTCCTCCGGGTGCTCCGGTTTCCCCCACAAGTCCAAAGACTTGTGGCATAGGTGAATTGGGTAGGGTAAATTGTCCGTATAGTGTATGAGTGTGAATGTGAATGTGTGGATGTTTCCCAGGGATGGGTTGCGGCCGGAAGGGCATCCGCTGCGTAAAAATATGCTGGATAAGTTGGCGGTTGATTCCGCTGTGGCAAGCCCGGATTAATAAAGGGACTAAGCCGACAAGAAAATGAATGAATGAACTTGTAACTGCTTGTAGTGTATCTGGTTAACTTGTATTCTCATATCGCGTCTAAAAGCACGTTGTAAATGTGACGCGTGTTGATTTGTTTATGGATTAAAATGCATTTGTGAACTCGTGTTCCTCTGCTGTTTGTCGTTGCTATGGCTACATCAGCTCTCCTACACACGTGCGGCGGTCCTGTTTCATAATGGTTCAGCTTTTGCCGCTGTGTGCATTAATACTGCTTGTGTGTCTCTGTTTTTACTTCTGGTTAAGAATAGAACAATATGGTGGGAGACCAGGGGGTTAGTTACAGGGGTTAGGTGTCTGAAATACAGGCGACTCCCGTTAAAAATGAGTGTTGACTGATATGCTCATGCACACACTATGACTACTTTAATATTGATAAGCCGTGGTGGGCATTCTCTCGCGCTGAATGATGTCGACCAATCGCAACAGACTGGGTCATCGTCCAATCAGCACAGTTTAGCATCGCGCTAAGGAGCGGTTTTGGAACAAATGAATCGCTAAATGATTCATATAGGAGTTACTGGGATAAATAGGTAAAAATAAATGCTAATTATAAGACAATGAAAGTGTTTTTTGACCATGCATACATATTAGCCTGCTGTTGGAGACCCCCAAAACCAAAATATGACCCTTTTTAATGTATAATAGGGGCTCTTTAATGTACCTTGGGCCCATGGCCCTCAGTTA
The DNA here is from genome assembly GCA_903798035.1 of Danio albolineatus. NCBI lineage: Eukaryota > Metazoa > Chordata > Actinopteri > Cypriniformes > Danionidae > Danio > Danio albolineatus. Next base: position 5,296 of record CAIGQQ010022122.1, read on the forward strand.
AGTTTGGTTTTTGGCCCTTCATAAGAAAAAGTTTGGGCAGCCCTGACCTAGAGTCAAACTTAAGCGGAAAAAACTTCAAATTAAATTTATTTTAGAACAGGTGAAAGTGAAGATTGTATATTTCACCGTGGTCTTGCACAGTTTACCACATGGAGACAGTGTAGCAGCCATGACAAATGAGAGGGATTGAGTTAACGCCTTCAAAATAAAGATTACCGCCTTATTCAGTAAACATTTATTTTCCCCTTCAAAATTACTGCTCTTCGCTCGGCATACTGTGTGCATGTGTGTGTGAGTGTGTGTGTGTGTGTGTGTGTGTGTGTGTGCTTTAGGAGGATTAAGCCAAGATTCAATTAACTCCACTGTGAAATCCAGTACCGGGGGAAATCAGTGTGTCTGAATAAACTCATCATGTCAAATGTCTCCATATAACTGTGGGTAAACAACACACACACACTTTTCAAGAGAACAGAACTGTAGGTGTCATTGCGGAGAGAACTAAGTTCACCTCTCTCATTATGTGATAATTTGAATGTATGCGACAGTAGAGGACAAAGAACATTTACACTTTTTAATGAATTTTTTAACACAAACAGAAACTTCCCCTGCTCGGGCATGTTGGGGTTGCAGCGCTCGTCCACCTGTTGCTTCACTGCGCATATGAATTTTAATTTTTTCGTTTAAGAATTGGTTTTCCGTTCCTCATTAACCACACTATGCAAATGCTAATCCTGCAATTCCTGACGTCGGAAGATTATAGTCAGGGAGTGGATGCTGAAAATGAATCCATCTTGAGCTATTGCTGTATGTAATATAGATTGTATATGTATGCATGTGTTTGTTTGTAAGCATTATAATATACTCAATTCGTTTTCTTTTCGGCTTTGTCCCTTTATTAATCTGGGGTCGCCACAGCGGAATTAACCACCAACTAATCCAGCACATGTTTTACACAGCGGATGTCCTTCCAGCTGCAACCCATGACTTGAAACAAACATACACTCTTGCACACTCACATATACTATGGCCAATTTAGCTTATACGTGCACCGCATTTCTTTGAACTGTGGGGGAAACCGGAGTGTCACAATCGGAATAACAGACAAAGTCAGATGGATCCAATTGCAAGTGATTTATATAACTCAGGACGGACAAGTGCAGACAACCGATGCATCAGCACCGAACACGAGAGACACATATATAACGCCGACCAGAGACCAAAACACACCGACTAGGATCTGATGAATCACAGAGACAACATGAACACACACACAGAAGTACGAACTGACAATATGGTGTTGGGTCCAGTTCAATATAAAGGCGTGATAAGTACGTACAGCTGAACCCGCTGATTAAAACAGCTGATCAAAAGATCACATGATCAGCAACGCAAGAAAGCACATACAAAACAATCCCACGTGACAACAACAGAACAGAATAAGCGCATGCACCTGCAACCGTGACACGGAGCACCTGGAGGAAACCCACGCCAACACGGGGAGAACATGTAAACTCCACACAGAAATGCCAACTGACCCAGTCGGGGCTCGAATAAGCAACCTTCTTGCTGTGAGGCGATTGTGCTACCCACTGCGCCACCATGCTGCCCTTAATGTCTACATAAATCTGAAATCATTATGACTTTCTTTCATTCATTCATTCATTCATTCATTCATTCATTTATTCATTCATTCATTTTCTTTTCGGCTTAGTCCCTTTATCAATCCGGGGTCGCCACAGCGGAATGAACCGCCAACCCATCCAGCATGTTTTTTTACACAGCGGATGCCCTTCCAGCCACAACCCATCTCTGGGAAAGACTTTCTTTCATCTGTACATAAATGTATTAGTCTTTGGTTATCAGTAAGTGGTAGCCAAAACAGTTTGTTTACCAACAATTAGTCATTTTAATTATACCAACATAACCACCACTCAGCCATGGTTTTGCTACACTAATAATAGTTTAACACTAGAACTAAACAAAGATCATAATTTTGACCATTTTTACCTTTCATAATTAACACATTATAATTAGTTTGTTAAAATAAAACCAATATAACAAATAGTAGCCTGACTTTTCCTAAATGTAAGCACATTTTATTATTACATTGTTAAATTATTAAAATGACATCATACAAAAGAGCTCTCAATATTTCTGCCTTTATTGGCCATACTGTAACTGTTAAATTGATTGCATGCATACCACACGCTACTTTTTCTAATGCCTTTGATTATGCATAGGCTATGTATTGCAATCTCTGTTGGATTTATTCGAGAAGAGGACATGCGAGAGGAATTTGTCATAATCAAAAAGCATACACTGCAGTCTCTGGTGGATTTGCAAAATCAAAACCAGCAAGTGGATGTACCTAAGGTTACGATTTTCACTGTCCCCAGCAATGTAGACCTAGGTACGTATCCTAAATGAGCCTGGGTTGACAAACTATTCAAAACTTTATTGTCACATGCATCTGGCTATTTCTAAAACTTGTCTGACTGCATCAATATATTTCAGGCATCTAATAAACAATTATCGTCTATATATCCAGCCTTACCATTGCCTCATAAAGAGAACATGGCTTATATTTATGAATCGAGGTCAGATGATGCTTAGGGAGTTATTATATAATATATAATAATAAAAAGTGTCATGAATACAAAAGGGGTGGAGGTAATGTGAAATTTATGGAGCAGGGCTGTTAACACAAAGGTTGCAAGGTGAAATGCATATGGGGAAAACTCATGAAATGAGGTTACAGAGATGCCACCTCTACTTAACTCAGATTGCTCTGGAGGGACCGTCTCTGTGACAAATGTATGACGGGATGTGCTGAAAATTAAAAGTCTACACCGGCTTTATTAATTGCAATGGTTATATTAATGTCTCTATTTTGTGCATTGAGGAATCTGGAGTTGAAATGAAATGGAAGCAATAAACTTTCAATTTTTCATTCAATTAGAGGTTTTGTTCTAATCATTTCTTATTTTTACTAAAATCAATAAGAAACCTAAAGGGATTGTTTACCCCCGAAAAATAATTATGTTATAATTTACTCACCCTCGACTTGTTCTAAGTTTCAAGATGTAAAAGAGTATTGTTCACCCTAAAATGAAAAGGTACTTTCTATCGTTTCACCCTCAATGTTTGTCAACTTTTGAGTTTCTTCCTTTTACATTAATTCATTTTCTTTTCGGCTCCTTCCCTTTATTAATCTGGGGTCACCACAGCGGAATGAACCGCCAACTTATCCAGCATATGTTTTACGCAGTGGATGCCCTTTCAGCTGCAACCCATCTCTGGGAAACATCCAGACACACATGCCTGGCCCTGATCTAACAGTCATTTAATAGAGGAGCCGAAGTTCTTCCGGAGACCACCAGATCAAGTACCCGGAAATCCTGTTAGGGTAACCTTGATCTCTCCCCCTCAAACAATGATAAGTGGGTTGAGTTTAAAAGATCAAGTCGGGGTTCCATCTGGCGGATGCATCTAGAGACACACCAAGCTTCTACCAAACTTCACCTCCTAAAGTCCAACATAACACCATTCAGACATCATCCTTACCAAGGACATCTGTAGGGAGTGTTCTTGATCTTCTTCCTTTTTGTTAAACACATTCATTCATTCATTCATTTTCTTTTCGGCTTAGTCCCTTTATTGATCTGGGGTCGCCACAGCGGAATGAACCGCCAAGTTATCCAGCAGTTTTACGCAGCGGATGCCCTTCTAGCTGCAACCCATCTCTGGGAAACATCCATACACACTCATACACTACGGACAATTTAGCTTACCCAATTCACCTATGCCACATGTCTTTGGACTTGTGGGGGAAACCGGAGCACCCGGAAGAAACCCACGCAACCACAGGAAGAACATGCAAACTCCACACAGAAATGCCAACTGGCCCAGCCGAGGCTTGAAGCAGCGACCTTCTTGTTCTGAGGCGATTTGTTAAACACAAAAGTATATATTTTGAAAAATGCTGAAAACCTGTAACCGTTGACTTCCATAGTAGGAAAGACAAATGCTATAGAAGTCAATGGTTACAGTTTTGCAGCTTTCTTCAAAATATTTTCTTTTGTGTTCAACAGAAGAAAGAAGCCCAAACAGATTTGGAACATGTGAAAGGAGAGTAAATACTGAGATAAATTTGAGGATTGAGATAACTATTATTTTAAATATTTCCATTTTTTTCCACGATTATAGATGCCAATGGCCACCAGTTAACACAATTCTGGAAACCACTTGATGGTGCATAAATAATGGGTACATTTACATTTTTGTTGAACTATCTCTTTCATTTTATTCCAGATACACATGAAGGATACCCTGTGTTTTCAGCTTGGCACTTCATTTGAATTGGCATTCCTTGCTTGGAACATTGGCATACAAAATCCAAAAGATGAGGATGACTGGCAGTGATGACCTTTTCATTAGGTAAGCAACCACGCACTTCTATATTATGGCTGACTCAGTTTCAATTAATGCTAACGAATAGAATGGTAAAGGTTGTACTGTAATTGGAGCAGAGTGCCCATGACATAGTTACCAGTGTTCGGGAGAGACAAGAAACTGTGATATTCAGCTTTCAGCTCTAATGTACAGGTCTGAGCTAAAGTGTGGATATTCACGCTGCATTACTTTCTAATCACCGTGGCCATGCATGGTCATTAGGTCATTTACGACATAACATGGAATTATTGTTCATGAGCAACATGGGTTAATTAGAGCGCCTCTGCATTCTCTCTGTGTGTGTGACAGGCTTGAACATGATTCACAACTGGCACTCTTTCAGTTCATGAGTTCTAATTTGAAATGAATTGGCCATGACCCACTGGATGCTGAACAGAAATTAAATCACAGTAACACAACAGAGGAATTCGGTCCAACACGACTTTAGTTACTTTTGGAGTCATTTGAATAATTGTACTTATTATCTGGTATGTAGATTCACCCCACTCTTTTCCCCCTACTCGCACATATTTTATTTTAGATTTTATATTTTAAATAGTATAATGCAAATAAATATAATATTTTTTTAAACTTCTATCTGTTTATACAACAGTTCTGTCCGGTTCTTGAATCTGATTGGCTGATATTCTGAAAATAACAGCATTAGTACAGCCTCTTCACCCTTCACCTTTGTGTATTTCTCCACCCATATACAGCGACAAGCAGAGGACACTTTACAGTTTGACAAATATCGCTGCTGTTGGACAACATAATGTACTTTTGAGGCTTTTTTAGTCTAGAATGTAGGTGTTCAGATTGCAACTATGTAGTTTATTTAGAAGAATAGTGCCTATTTTTTTTATAATTTACAATTTCTGAGCATCGGATTTAGTGCATTGGCCGCCATCAGCCTGTCTGAGCAGACCAAAGAAAGTGACGTTTGACGTTCCGCCCCAGCATGATGACAGAGACTGCATAATACTGCATAATAAGTCTTTAGGGAAGAAAAAACAGCATTTTCAAACTATACATTTGAACAAATCATTATAAATCAGGTAAGATATATTCTGAGTCGATCTCTCTCTTTTGTATTTTGTAGTGCTGTATTTATACCAAAGAAACTGGTAGTGTTTGCTTTGCACTACTTTTATCCATTTCTCAATGTATATAGGCAATGCATTTTGGTGCATTTTAATAAAACAGATTTATTTAACAGATATATTTATTAAAACAATATTTTAGTCTACAAACATATTTAGAAATGGAAAAGTAATACAATTAAATTCAAGCTAAATATTGCAAAAATAAAATACAACCTACAAAATTTCAACCATTTTTTTTTTTTTTTTTGCTTCTCTTGATTTTTTCTTTATTTAAATTTTATATTTAATATTTTCAATAACATATAAATTTGGGTGTACTAGTCTTTTAGCCGCTATCATAAGTTATTTTGTTGGATAAGCTTCAGATTTGGATTCAGTACTGACTAATCTAAAGTATATGCACAAATATAGTATTGTATAGCTTCCTATTAAAAATAAGAATTTCAAAGATAGATTTGTGAGAGGTATGCTTATATATGCTGAGCACTGTATTTCTTGCTGCATTGTGTGTTTACAAGATTAACTAAAATAAACTATATATATATATATCTTTATCTATATATCTTATGTATATATCTGTATATCTTTATGTTTCGAAATAGCTTTTAAAATAGATGAATTATTACCCAAAAGAAGATTTTTGCACAGAATGCGCGGATTTTGGTTGGATTCAAAACAATTTCTGTTGGCTGCCTGTTTTGCGATGGGTGCAGGTTCAGCGTGTAAGGTCAGCTTTTGTTTTTTGAGCTTCGCACTCTCACTTTAATATTTCAAATAAAATTTTGATTAGTTTTGTCTGTTTGGATAGTTGTGCAGGATACGTCTGTATATAGAGAGTTTTAGGAAGTACTGTATTCTAAAAGTTGTCTCAAAGTTTGTTTTGGTTTAAAGTGAAGCCCCCCTTAAAAAAAAAAAAGTTCTATGTTGTGTATCCATTGCAATAAATATTTCTGATGCTAGAGGTCAGGGGTATCTAAACTTGGTCCTGGAGGGCCTGTGTCCTGCAGATTTTAGCTCCAACGTGCCTCAACACACCTGCAAGGATGTTTCTAGAATGCTTAGAAAGAGCTAGCCCAGGTATGTCTTATTGGGGTTGGAACTAAACTTTGCAGGACACTGACCCTTCAGGACCGAGATTACTGTAGGCACCCCTGCTGTAGGTGATATAGAAATAGCCTTGGAATTATAATGTTCTAGCTGCGTTTGATGTTGAGATATTGAGCTTCATAGTTTTTGCATTTCAAACAATAGAGGCATGTGTGTTCTTTCATACATTAACATGAAAGAGACACTAAATGTACTCTACATGTAAATTATCAAAATTCTTTTGCAAACTGATGATTTAGAAATGAAAAAACTTTGACAAAATGTTAAATTTTATTTTAAAAAGTGACCAAAATGTATGCTGTTTACATTATTACAGTCAAAACAATTATAATAAAAATAGCAAAAACCTGCATACATTTGATATTTGGTTGATTTAACATGGAATAATTCAGCAGTTTTATGATTTCTTTCTGCTTTCATTTTACCGGCTCAAATTCATAAGTGATATTCTATTCCATGTTGCTGCTTAGATTTTAGTTCAGGATTTCGTTGAATTCAGTGGAATCACTTCTGTATGGCAACCGAAGGAAAAAGAAAGGCATTAAAGAGGCGAAAAATCCTATCTAAAAATAAAGTGTCGCCCTCCTTTTTGAAACAGAGGCTTGGATGTGCAGTGATAATGTCCCTGAGACGTGTGAAATTACATCTGTTTGATTCGTTTTTTTTACCTACATCTCCTTCTCTCGTTCTGTCACTCTCCCTCTTCGACTCTCTCTATTGCTTTATTCTTGTGCTATTGCATTTTAATAGGAAAACACAAAGAAAATGCCCTCTAGATATGCATTTGATGTGGAACTTGAAAAGATCCTATTATAAGTAACACAGTTTTGTGATATTAGAACACTCCCTTGAAAATCAATAGCTCCCTATTGTTTTTGCAAGTGTGTACGCCTCATTGTGAGCATGTATGTGGTTGCGTGTGTGTTTACATCGTGGCTGTAGCTACAGGCCCTTTGCTTTAAACCCAGCAGTAGGTGGGAAAATCTCTCAGTTTATTGCATTCTCACTATTGTGTTCATTAATGGAAAACTGGGTCTTTTTATGGTAGAGCAAAACTCTATTCTTTATTTGTGTGCATGCTTGATTCTCAGTGTGTAGTTTCTGTAACTTTATGATTGTTTCAGGGGGGGGGAAAGCTAATATTTATGTGTGGTGGATATGAAACATTTGGTAGTACTGTAGATATGTTATGGCATCTTGATCCACCATGATTGTTGAGGAAAAACAAGTTATTTAGATTTATCAAAATATTTTCTCACTTCTTTTTATTCATATCTCACAGTTTTTGAGGTACAAACTTGCAATTGTCAGTAATTTATTTATTTTTATTTATATTTTTATTTTTATTAATTTTTAATTTTATTTATTTATTTATTTATTTATTTTTTTTATTTATTTATTTTTATTTATTTTTAAAATTATTTTTATTTTTATTTTAACTTATTTTAGTAAATGGAAACTTAAACTAAGACTAAAACTACTGGTCCTAAAATAAAATAAAATAAAATAAAATAAAATAAAATAAAATAAAATAAAATAAAATAAAATGAAATGAAATGAAATGAAATGAAATGAAATGAAATAAAATAAAATAGAAATAGAAATAGAAATAGAAATGAAATGAAATGAAATAAAACAAAAATGAAACAAGCAACAATATTTTTTTTTGTTTATTTATAAATAAATAAATTAATTATTGAATTGTCTAACTATATAGTACGATCTTTACATTTTTTATGAAGTTTTCATAAGTTTTACTTTTATTTGTTGCATTTTCTGGTTTTGGATTCATTGTTTGTTCAAACAAATATTTTATTTTTGTTACTGAGAGGTTGTGCAAACATTAAACTTAAATCTGTTGAACTAGAACTACTTAAACTAAAACTGAACCGAAATAAATAAAAACTAAACACAGATTCATCATTCATTTTCTTTTCGGCTTAGTCCCTTTATTAATCCGGGGTCGCCACAGCGGAATCAACCGCCAACTTATCCGGCATTTGTTTTACGCAGCGGATGCCCTTCCAGCCACAACCCATCTCTGGGAAACACATTCATACATTCTCATTCACACACATACACTATGGACAATTTAGTTTACCCAATTCACCTGTACCGCATGTCTTTGGACTGTGGGGGAAACCGGAGCACCCGGAGGAGAATGGGGAGAACATGCAAACTCCACACAGAAATGCCAACTGGCCCAACCGGGACCTGCCCCAACCGGGGATCGAACCAGCGACCTCCTTGCTGTGAGGCGAACGTGCTACTCACGCGCCACCGTGGCGCCTACTAAACACAGATGTGTTTAAAAAATAAAAACCAAACAAAAATAGGAATGAACTAAAACTAAAACTAAACTGAATTATACAGCATATTTAAAAATTGTTTTGACATAAAAACTATTTTAAAAATGCAGTATAATAACTTTGTTGCCAATTAACTTTGCCAAAAGATTTAAACTTTTAAGATATACTGTAAACACAGAGTTGTTAGGATTGTGAGATAACATATCAGAAAGGTTGGGATAAAAAGTTCTCATACTGTATATATATTTCACTACATCCCATTGTGAAATCATGCACCAATAATGTACAGTGGCATTCAAAATATTGCACTTGATACCATTTTCAAATGGTTTTAAAGTCTTTTAGGTCCATCAAGGCTGCATTTATTCAAAATGTGAGAATATTGTGAAGATAAAATGTTAACATACCTAAATATTTTTACAGTTTAACATAAATTGTCATTTAGAACAGTACATCTATGTAATTTAAAACATTTATGGTCCCATTTTATATTAAGTGGCCTAAACTACTATATGTACTTGCATCTAAAAATAAATGCAATGTAATTAAAGTGTCCGTAATATATCGCAAAACAATTCTGGTGCTCTTGAGATGGGGTAGGTGTAAGGGAGGGTCAACAGTCTAATCAAAAATGCAATTACATAAATTAATACTTAAAGATGTAATTACATACATGCATTTAATACACTATAAGTACAACAACATGAATTTATAGTACAGTACACAATAAGTACATTGTAACCAGAGTGCATTGAACCCCGATCGCCAATGTATAAGGATTTCAGCGTGAATGGACCCTGGTCAACTTTTTTGTCAATATTATTTTGTCTAATACATGCTTCAGTGAATCAAATGACATTCATTTAATTAATATTATTTATTATAATATTATTAATATTTAACTATTTTAGAGGTTACTAGGTCAAACTATACAAACTACAGTATGCATCTAACTTTACTTTACTTTTAGGATATATGTAAACAAACACATATTTTACTTCGTCAATTATTCATGTCAATACTCTTAGATTAATTGAAGCGATTATGCTTTCACAGTGATATAATCCTTTATAAGGGTTGTCAAATGTATTTATATTATCTATTATTTAATTAGTAATATTAGTATTTAAGATGCTGATTAGGGCAAACTAATTCTCACTATTTAGAGGTCCCCATACATGTTGTTTTGACGTTTTTTAGATCCCCAAACATTAATTAAGGAGGTCAATCCCCCTAAACCCTCCTGTAATTTGCACCCTGATTGTAACAAATTATTAATTTCAGTGTAAGTACATTACATTAGATAAGGCTGTTTAATATAAAGTAGGACCCAGTATTTTTACTATTTTTCATATTTGTCATGTTTAATTCAATTAACATTAATGTGCCTGTGCTGAGTAAAACTATCAAAGTCAAATAAAGTAAAAAGGACCACACAGTTTTGCAGTAGTAGTAAGAATCTGTACAACCAACATTCAAAGTTGGTTTGAGTCATGCACCAGAGTTTACTGTAATCTCAGTACTGCTTTTATGCCATTGTGCCCTTGAGCAAGGTAATTTATCATAGGATGCTCAAGTGGGACTCTCCCTGTGGTTAGTTTTAGTCGCTTTAAAAGTAAAGTTCACTAAGTCACAAGTAATAAATGCGCATTATCTTGCGGAGCTTACATTTTTCACCGGAAATCAAGTTTTAAAGGGGTCATATTCTCTATTTCTGAATCATTTTCCCTCAGATGTCCACTTATGAATGTAAGTCAAGGTTCCTTGCACAAAAAAAAAAAAAACAGCCGTAATTCAGTTTTCAATTTTCTGCCCTCTCGCTGACCCCTGTGTTGTTTTTCAGACAACACGGAATTCTCTTACCTCCTACTTCGAAATACACACCGGAATGGCACTGTTGGTTGGACATCTGACTTGTTAAGTCAGGGCAGATCGATCAACCTCTGCTTCAGCAAGAAGTGCAATCTGACATCTACAAAAGCACAAAGAAAACAAAGTTAGAAATATTGTTGTGTTTTGGATATTTAGACATATAGTTGCAAAACTAAACTTTCTAAAGTCAAAACAGGAAATCTGACAATAAAGTGTTTTAATTAAACAACTTTATCTGTAAAAGCCATCAAGTTTAATGCAAGCTTACAAGTGTGTACATTAACAGAATTACAGTGTTTTGCATTTTTTTCTCATAGTGTTCATAGAGATGCTTTTTCTTAAAGAGTACATTTAACACAATATTTGATCATACTTTATTTTAAGGAATAGTTCTTGCTATTAATAAACAATTAGCTGTGTGTGCTCAGTAAACTCAATTTGCTGCTTATTAATAGTTATTAAGTTTGAAGTTATTAAGACAATAGATTTAGGTATTATGTAAGGTTGTAGAATAAAATCATGCAGAATATGATTTTTATAACTATTAATAAACAGCCAATATAGTAATAGCCAAGTAATATTGTTGACTGTTTTAATAAAA
>CAIGQQ010022129.1:1999-13064 GCA_903798035.1 Danio albolineatus
TGTGTGTGTGTGTGTGTGTGTGTGTGTGTGTGTGTGTGTGTGTGTGTTTTAATCACTGAAGCTTGCCCTTTTTGCTTTAATTTTTGAGATTTTTTTTGTTTATGTTTCTTTTATGTTCTAGATTAATACCAGCCTTTTAGGGTTAGGGTATTTTATAAAAGCTCTGTTTTTCACTTGTGCTGAATTATTTACAGCAATAAAGAAAAAGAAAAAAAAAGAAAGACAAAAATATTTTTAAATCACTCAATTTTTATAATCTGTACAGCAAAGATGTTTTGCTGTTAAACTAAATAAAAATCTACATTATTGATGCTGTAAAAGTCCCTTATGAAATTGAAAATAGTCACATCAATCTTTTGCTAGAAGATTTCAGTGGCACTTCTGTGCATATAACCCATTCCTAAAATAACTAAATCTACATCAGCTTTACGTGACTAAAATAGTTTTAAAACATAACACTACCTGTCTAAAAGAAATACTTCAGCCATGGTGTCAACCTTCCTGCAGTAACTCCAATATTGATTCATGATTTTTTAAAAAAGTTTTGATTCAGCATTTGTTTTTAACAGTCACTCTTTCTCTCTCGTATGCATGTGAACACGCTTGCACACACAAGTGGCAGATCTGCGTGAACGGCTGAGGTGTACCTACATTTGTCGACAGACAGTTTGGGCTACTTATCAGAATTATGGGAATTGTCAGCCCGACAAATTGAATTGGTTGAATATTTTTTTGTCTCATGCCTGCAGAATATAAAAATACATATAAATACATTTAGATCATTTACTTTAATCATTACTATTGGAATATGAAGAGACTTTTAACCAGCACAACAAAAACGTTTCTAAGGACAATCACCTACAGTATTGCACCTTTAAGTCCGGGTAATAAAAATAGAGCTCTAATACAAGAGTATCCTGGGGGATGAAACTAACTCTAGTCACCCTTTTTTTAAAACCCATAGTTAAAGCAGTGTCTTAGCAATAAGATGACTTTACTTTAAAAAAATCTAGCCTTAATTATTTGTATAATTATAGAAATTCTTAACGATTCCACGTTAAAAACTTGTTTACTTACTGTTTTAAATTAAGGTAACTTGGCACTTTTAAGGCAACGTGTTTGCTCACTTTTTAAATAAAGCAACTAAATATTTTTTATTTTATTTTACAATTCAGTTATTGTCTTATTTCACAGAAAATAATGCTCACATAAAGTCTTGATTCTCAAAACAAGGTAAACAGTAAGATAAGCAACTGCTATAGATTGTGTTTTAGATCTTAAGTTCCTTTTTTGACACATTTGGTCTGTGTTTATGTAGTGAAATGGTTAAAATGTTGTGTTTTCTCTTCTTTTGGCTGATGTAGACTTTAAGAAAGTAGTTGTTTATTAAAGCAGAGGTGAACAGAGCTAAGATGCTCACCCTGAGCTAGCAGCATGAAGCTCTAGCTGAAAGAGTCTCAGGAAGAACTCCTGCAGGTTACAGTGGAGGCGAAACATCTCAGTGGATGGTGGGCTTGGCAGTGAGTGACAGGTGGGTTCGCTTGCCAAACACACTCTTGAATAAATCACAAAAAAATGCATTACTAAGAGAAACACTATTTGCTTATGAGCCATTCTGACATGCTACACTGACAGTTCTGCATTGACAGACATACCGAAGTGACGTCTCAAGAAGTGACCAGAGACCACTTTTACATTCTGGACACTGGAGGACCTTAAGGAAGTACTTAGTGTTTTCAGGACAGCCCCAGGTTGGATTGTTACGCAGGATGCTATGGAGAGCTGTGATAAATGTGCTGAGGTACAATGGCTTTGCATCACCCTAGAAATGAGAGAGCATAAATAAAGGCTTGGTTATCTTGTCAACTCAGAATAGAGGAGGAATAAACAGGTTTTTGTACCAAAATACATTTTGTACCAAAATACATACAGATGATTGCTTAAACTTTAAAACAAATATCGAGATTAAACTTTACTGATAGCATTTTTTCCTAATTAAAAAAAATAGTCGGTCAGATTTAATTTTGAACAATTAAAAATTTATTTCAATTAACTTTGAAAAAAAGTTAAAGTTAAAATTCTAGTATTGTGTAGGGTAAAAAAAAATAACTGCAAACATGGCATCTTCTATTGATAAAATATCAAAATACATTTTGACAAGAAAGGTGACACTTTATTTTAATAATCAATTTGAGTATTAGTAGACTCTCTGCTTAATATCTGTTGATACTGCCATTTAAAAGTCCTTCAACAGACATTTAACTGACTATAAGAAACTTTGCAAGTACAGTACATGTCAACCATACCCTAACCCCAACCCTAACCCCAACCTGATAGTCTAATTATAATCTATTGAGAATTAGTTGGCATGTAGATGCAATGTAACATAAATTCAACAAACTGACATCAAAATAAAGTGTGACCAAAAGGAACAAAATGTTTCTCCTTTATGTTTTTAATGAAGCCTCCAATGCCCAGAAAAGTTGGATGTATTTAATTCAGTTTTTTTAATGAGGAATAAAAAAGATCAAAAAGCAGCATTTGCTTAAAATAACTTCATATAACATTACAAATGCAATTAATGTCACTTAATAATAGTTTAAAAAAATAATAGTAATTTCTTAATAATAATAAATAAACAAATAAACAAACAAACATCAATAGGTCTTTAGCAGCGGGTATAAAGTATGCTGTTGGTATTACTTTATTTATTTTTTTTGTATATTTTACAGAATAATTGTGTGTTTTAGATGTTTAACAGAACATATGACAATTCATTGTGCGTGACCAGATGACATAAAAAACACTATAGAGTAACAACAATAAAAATACAACTTGTCTGCAAAAATGTAAGTACTGTTTAGTTACTTTGCAACGATGCATCAATGTGATGCATTTTTTTTAATAAAAAGAATATACTGTATAAATATATATTTGTCATAGTAATAAACAGTATAACTGCAGGTTATCTACGTTTATTTACTTCCTACCCTATACAAAACTTTCTAACTTTTCAGATTTTGTCTGTAATGTAATGATGTGCACCTTTTGTGAAGCTGCTTTGGCATGATAAGTATTGTCAAAAGTGATATATACATAAGTAAACTTGAATTTAATTAATAAAATCAAAAAACACACTACTTATAAACACACAACTCCCTTATTAAAAAGACATTCTACAACAAAAACTTTTTTCAAAAAGCCCTCACACCAATTGAAAATAAGAGTTCTGTATTAGAGCGGGATTGAGAACAGCTCTAATCATACATACATGCAGTGCGTGGCGCATTAGCTCTTGGAGCAATGGGGCTGGGGGCATCACTCCAGGATGCAGGGACCCCAAAATCTCCTCCACAGCTTGAGGGAAGAATGAACACTCCACCAAACTCCGCACATTGCTAAAATCCACCGCTGGAATCTACAGGAGAAGGAAAGACACACTTGAAACAAGATGACTGATGATAATGTGTTCTCGGGGTCAGTGTCGAACGAGTGCATCTGGACATTTCCGCTTGAGAAACCAGTAGAGAGGCGCGTTGCAATGTTTCTTTAATGGGTATGCCAATCATGAGCGTCCCCATCAAACCCATTTGCCTAAATCCGGTGACCTGACCATGATGAGCCTTGCGTTTATTACTCCTCTATGTGACACACAGGAAATTGAATGACCTGATCCTCTTGATGAGTCAAACGCTCATTTTTTGTGCACTTTAACAGCTTGTGTGAGGCAGAAGTTTTACACAGGGTTTGAATGTACCTGATCTGGCAGGACGGGTGTGTAGTAGCTGTGAAACTGTGGGACCGTCAAAAGCTTCTTCTTCTTTTGCTGAAACGAGATGTCATGTAAGGTCATACTTTATAGAAATTACAGTGATAACTGTGACAACTTTCTAATTTGTGCCCAAGATCCATCTGTGAAAGCCATAATTATGCTTCATGGTGATATATAAAAGTACCAGCGCAAAAGAAATTGAGTGAATAGAGAGAATAAAAATATATTAGACCTCCATTATCATGATGTATTCTTTGAGCATGTCCTCCAGTTCTTTATGTGAAGAGTCTGAAGTGACATCTGTAGATTCGTCAGTGACTGCAGCAGTCTGGGTGGCTGTTTTACAGCTCTTTTCTTTGTCGAAAAACTCGAAATCACAGCACCAGTTTAATTTTGAAATAATATTCTGAAAAAAAATAACACAAAATAAACACAAAAAAATTTATTGCTAATATTAAAGTTCAAGACAGATAGTAAAACACTTAAGCATTCCACATCAAAGAAGCTTTGCACAATTATTATAATTCTAATAAGTGTGGTGTATCAAAGTGTCTAAAAAGGGTTATTACAAATGCTAAAATAATTTTTCACTTTGAATATACAGTATACACTCTCCGGACACTTTATTAGGTTTACCTTTCCAACTGTTTGTTAAAACAAATTTCTAATCAACTAATCACATGGCAGCACATCATTGCATTTAGGCATGTAGACATGGTCAAGACGATCTGCTGCAGTCAGAATGGAGAAGAAAGGTGATTTAAGAACGTGGCATGTTTGTTGGTCCCAGACGGGCAGGCCTGAGTATTTCAGAACCTGCTGATCAACTGGGATTTTCACGCACAACCATCTCTAGGGTTTACAGAGAATGGTCTGAAAAAGTAAAATATCCAGTGAGTGACAGTTCTGTGGGTGCTAATGCCTTGTTGATGCCAGAGAAGAACGGCCAGACTGGTTCCAGCTAATTGAAAGGAAACATTAACTCAATTAACAACTAGTTATAACCTAGGTAGGCGACGCGGTGGGTAGTGCTGTCGCCTCACAGCAAGAAGGTTGCTGGTTCGAGCCACTGCTGGGTCAGTTGGCATATCTGTGGGCAGTTTGCACCGACATTTGGATGGTAGTTCATTCAACCAAATGAAAGCATGGATCCATCCTGCCGTGTATCATGGGTTCAGGCTGCTGGTGGTGGTGTAATGGTGTGGGGGATATTTTCTTGCCACACTTTGGGCCCATTAGTACCAATTGATCATTGTGTCAACGTCACAGCCTAACTAAGTATTACTGCTGGCCATGTCCATCCCTTTTTAACCACAGTATGTCTCTTGATGGCTACTTCAAGCAGGATAATGCTCCATGTCATAAAGCGCTGTACTCAAATGGCCTCCACAGTCACCAGATTTCAATCAAATAGAGCACCTTTGGGATGTGGTGGAACAGGAGATTAGCATCATGGATGTGCAGCCGACAAATCAGCAGCAATTGCGTGATGCTATCATGTCAAAATGGACCAAAATTTCTGAGGAATATTTCCAGTAGCTTGTTGAATCTACTGTATGCCATAAAGGATTAAGGCAGTTCTGAAGGCAAAAGGGGGTTGATCCTGGTACTAGTAAGGTGTACCTAATAAAGTGGCCGGTGAGTGTACATAAATATGTTTTAATGTAATTCATTGATTGCATGGCAAAGCTGTAATAACTTTGGTCGTCAGTGTCAGATGATCATTCAGATATCATTCTAACATGCTAATTTACTGCTTAATAAGTGTTTGCAGTACTTGTAGAAAGTATCAAAGTTTATGCAGTTTACTAATGATTAGAATTCTTTTGTAAAATTATAAATGTTTTTATTATTTAGTATATTATTATTTAGTATAATATTAATTGTAATAAATTGAATGAATAAACTGTAATAAATTGTAATAAATTGAATGAATAAACACTGAAGTTTTAATAGGAAAAAGCCTCAGAACATCAAACCTCAGAATAATGTAATAATTCCAATTTCCAAAGAGTTACCAGTGTTAAAAATACAGATATGTTGTTGCACATTTTTTTTGCAGAATATAAATACGTAACAAGATGTTCATGCAGCTCTTTTCAATATAATCAGTGAGCAGTTGTAAAATAAATAAATAAATAGATAGATAGATAAATAAATGAAATAATAATAATTGCAATTTACAAAGCATTACAGGTGTTAAAAATACAGATGTGTTTTTCCACAATTGTTTTATTTAGTATAATATACGGAAATATTTCATAGAATGTTTATGCTGCGCTTTCCAATAACTTACTAACTAACTAACTAACTAACTAACTAACTAACTAACTAAGTAAATAAATAAATAAATAAACAAATAAATCATGCTTAACATGTGAGTTTTTAAAATTATTATTATTTCTATTTTATTTTTTCCAGTATATTTTATCCACAATACAACTTTTGTGCTACTATATTTATTGCAATAATATGCTGTCTGATGTTCACGAGTTAGAAAAACAGGGTCAAAAAGGTAAAACAGATTTAGAACAACACCATGGCTAGTTAACAATTGAATGATTTGAGTAAATTCCTTTTCTTTCTTTTTTTTTGAAACATACAATTCAAAAACTGAAATACTTTACCCCAAAAAGATGTTCGGCTATATATCTGACACTATAGCAATGAACTGGACCCGGCACAGCTCCCTCTTTGGATGTATTTTTGGCTAACACATGGGTTACAGCACATGAGGTCGGCCAGTCTGTGAAGACAACAGCTTTGCCTGCTTTTAATATCCTGCAAACGAAATTACAATTAGCAAGTGAAAATACAGCAATACAGCAAAGCTAAAACATGTCTTACAAACAAAGTGTTGTTACTGTGCACATCCTGACCTGACAAACACACTCCTCCTCATTGGGTCATTAATGTCAATGAGCACTACCCAGTCCTATACGGGTGCAAAAGTAAAATGGCAAACTTGATATTTTTGCTGTTTTCTAAGAGAGTTAACAATGTAGTCATGCTGACCTGAAAGGCTCCAGACACTGTGCCATTAGCTACTCTCTCTCTCCATGTTTTCAATGGATTAGGCGTGTCTGGGGTCTGAGCTGTTAAGTTTATCTCATATGAAGCCTCTGGTAGCCATCCCATGCACTTCACACTGTCCAGAACAAACTCAGGAGTAACTATCCACTTTCCTAAAACAAAGAACAGCCAGAGAGTTATCTATACAGTTTATTTATGTTTTAATGCCATATCAGAAGGGCCAGACGGAATCTGCGGACATTTTTTGCTATTTCTGCGGAGTATTTTGTTAAAAATCTGCGGATTTATGCGGAATGATTTTGGGAGTATCTAAAGTAACTAAAAGTAACTAAAGTAACTGGGAGTAACTAAAACCTTAATATGTGAAATAAAAAAGTAATACCTTCTTAACCTTTATTTAATATTTACAATGCAAATCCAGTTAGATCCACTTTATTTGGTAAACAAAGCATCTCTTTCATATAAAATCTTTACTAAAAGACAGAAAATTGTACTTTACAAACTGTATTGTAAATATATTATAGGAATATTTTCATATGAGTCAATATTATTACTGAAATTAATTTAAAAACTGAATAAATATACATTTACACACATTTACACAAGTAAATAAACAGAATCAATGATGGGCTAAAAATCTGCGGAATTCTGCGCACGCAGATTCCGTGTGGGCCTACATATCAGCAGCATTTGCTATTTTTAAAGCAACATCGGTACCAAATATTTAGTTTCTTAATTTCTTAACAAATATGCATTATACAAAAACCTACAGATAACAACACTGATAAAAAGCAATATAAGATCTTTCCGTCACAATTTATTATATTATTTGGAATGGGTTGATCCAACGCTATTTTATTAATTTTGTAATAGAAAATGTTTATGTTTTTAACAATGACTTATTATAAATATTTACTTGTAAAATAATAAATGTTGATATAAATAAATATTTACTTATTCATCATCATTTTCTTTTCGGTTTAGTCCCTTTTTTAATCTGGGGTCATCACAGCAGAATGAACCGCCAACTTATCCAGCAATTGTTTCACGCAGAAGATGCTCTACCGGCTGCAACCTATCACTGGGAATATTTATTAATCTTTATATAAATTATTTATTTTTTTAATTAACTTATAACATGTATTAGCTTACAATGTAAGTTAATATTATATATTAGCTTATTTATTATATATAAGCTAACAAATAAATAATTATTTATTATAAATATTATATATTAGCTTATTTATTATAGTTACATAATATATAATATTGGTTTAAAGGGATCGTTTAGCCTAAAAAATATATTTTTAAATACATTCACCCTCAGGTTTCTATATATTTTTTTCTATATATTTCTATATATTATATTTTTAAGAATATTAACTTAAACAGTAAAAATATCTATTAATTAACAGGTTCCATATTTTGTGGTTCACGTGGTGTTTTCTGTTTATTTGTGGTTGTGAATTGCATTACAGTTTAAAAAAGTGCCTTTTATTGACATTTTTGTAGGTTGAGACAAGATGTTGTTTAAGAAATAATATAGATATACTCAAGTCTGTAAACAA
The DNA here is from genome assembly GCA_903798035.1 of Danio albolineatus. NCBI lineage: Eukaryota > Metazoa > Chordata > Actinopteri > Cypriniformes > Danionidae > Danio > Danio albolineatus. The sequence continues at coordinate 10,373 of CAIGQQ010022129.1, forward strand.
ACAGAAAAAGTACTGGCAGTTTATTGAAAGGTTTTTGTACTATAATTTACAGCATGAAAAGACAATATATCATTTAAAAAAATAATAAATGTCAACAAAAGACACTTTTCAAACTTTTTAACATCAAAGCTTTTGGAGGAGGGTCAAGATCCCATAATGCAATTCAAAAGCATAAATAAGTAAACAAAAATAGCTAATTTACAAACATTTTTGACATTGTAGTCACTAATATCCACAGTAGGAAAAAACATCATTTAAGTCAATGACTACTTTGTTTTGTAAGGTTTTTATTGTATTCAACAGATGAAAGAAACTCAAACAGGTTTGTAACTAGTGAAGTAAATGATGACCAAAAACATTTTATTTTTATCACTAGTATTTCTGTAACAATTTCCTAATTATTTATTCTATAAAAACACATGGCAGTTACTTCCCAAAAGTACAGACCTCCAGCACAGGCTGCAAGAAACTTTTCACTGGGTAAAGCTTTTTCGACGATGAGGTGAGTGATTGCTTCCTTATAAACCTGAAATATAGTCAAATGTGGCAATGAAATATTGTGCACAGTACATGAGGTAATACAAAAGAAAAAGCTCATATCCGATGTATAAAGTCACCTTACTAATCTGGTCTACAACCTTACCATGAGATAGTTTTGGAAAAGGTCAAGAACTTTGAGGTTAAGTTTATTCTCTTGAGGGGTTCAATTAGTAGAGTGAGAGAGATCTGTGACTATATTAAGATGGTATTGAGGGCAAGGACAAAATTACACCGTCCGAAATACACTGTAGCATCAGGTAGAAATTAGAGTCATTTTTCAGGGCTAATCACCAACACTTTATCATTTTTCCCCTACACATTTGATTATATGGAAGACAAGGTGGGTTTGAGTGAACTTTACAAAGGCTTTATTATACAGCAGGAAATCTTTAAATTATTATGCAGCACTTTAATCATGTGTGTGCATATATACACTCAAACACACACATATACAGACACACACACCAGTCAAAAGTTTGGGATGAGTAAGATGCTTTTTTTTTTTCATGTTTTTAAAAGAAGTCTATTTTTCTCAGCAAGACTGCATTTATTTAATGAAAAATACTCTAAAACTGTGAAATAGTACTATAATTTAAAATAAACATTTTATTTTTGAATGCAGTTTGAAATATAATTTCTTCCTGTGATTCATTCATTCATTTTCTTGTCGGCTTAGTCCCTTTATTAATCCGGGGTCGCCACAGCGGAATCAACCGCCAACTTATCCAGCATATTTCTACGCAGCGGATGCCCTTCCAGCCGCAACCCATCCCTGGGAAACATCCACACACACACATTCACACTCATACACTATACGGACAATTTAGCCTACCCAATTCACCTATGCCACATGTCTTTGGACTTGTGGGGGAAACCCGAGCACCCGGAGGAAACCCACGCAACCACGGGGAGAACATGCAAACTCCACACAGAAATTTTTCTTGCTGTGAGGCGAACGTGCTAACCACTAGGCCACCGTGGCACCCTTCTTCCTGTGATTTATAATTTTATTAAATTTCTAGTATCCTTCTTCAGTGTCTGGTGAATTATGATGCTTATAAAATCATTAAAATGATAGCCTGTTCTTCAAAAAATATGTATTGTTATCATTATTTTTTATTTTTTAATTATTATTATTATTATTATAATTATTATTATTATTAGAGCTGAAAACAGTTGGGTTGCTTTTTTGTTGTTGTTGAAACTGTGATACAGTACTATTTAAAAGTACCATTAAACATATATTTACTTTTATTTACCTGGGACAGATTAAAGATCAAAAGTGAATGTAGTGACATTTATAAACATAAGGTATATAAAAAATATATAATTAAAGTAATGAAATGTTTTACTTTCTTTAAAAAAAGGTTAACTAAAAGGTAAAGTGGGTCACAAGTTCCACAAAACTATGAAGCAGGACAAAAAAATAAATGCTGTTAATTTTGGATCATAAGAGAAAGTCACCATGATCATATAACACTAAAGTATGGAGTATAATGATGCTGAAACTACAATTTTTAAATACATTAAATAAGAAAACCAATTAAATGGCAATACAATGTAACAATTTTGTATTAATACTGAAACAAACATATTGGTCACAAACTTCAACTAGCAATATGAAAGGGATAATGCACATTCAGCTGGTTGTTGTGGCAAAATAAATCCCAACAGGCTTACAGTACCAGCAGCTGGGGATGTTGTATAAGACTGAAGGCCTTTATTTTTCAAAAATAAATAGCTGGAAGTACATTATCCCATTATTACATGGCTAAAAAGTAAACAATTCGAAAAAAAAAAAAAGATCTGAGCTTTTATAATATACTAGTTCTTTATTTAAATTTAAAGCTTTTGAAAGAAAATGTAACTACTGTAAGTGCATGATCTGCTGATAAATGGATGAGTCTGTGTTATTGGTATAATTGCTTGTTACTGGAGAATAACATATCTAACATATCCATATGAAACAACAACAACAACAACAACAACAATAGAAACAAACAAAATAAATAAAAAAAAAACATCTGAAAAACAGTGGGTGGATAGAATTACAATTTTTTAACGCACCATTCTTGGTGGATTATCCTGCTTACAACATGGTCATTGGCAAGCAGTGATAATTTGAATCTGTAAATGACTTAAAGATATATAT
>CAIGQQ010022130.1:0-12456 GCA_903798035.1 Danio albolineatus
AAGAAACGCGCAGCAAGTTATTCAAAACACAACGGAAGAAAACGCGCAGCAAATTGGTCAAAACACAACGGAAGAAAACGTGCAGCAAGTAGGTGAAAACACAACAGTAATGTTTCAAGAGGACCCAAAAACATGACGGAAACAGCTAAGATACGGATGTAGTTAATTTATTTAATAACGCAACGTTTCAGTTGATCATTAATTAGACTGATAATTTACAAAAGACAACGGAATGGTGAATCTGGATATTACACCTTTCAAAGACAACCAATCACTTCACTGAACAACAGTCACGGCGGGTCCGTATCTTAGCAGGGTCCGTCATGTTTTTGGGTAATGTTTTGAGTTTTGAATAACTTGCTGCGCGTTTTCTTCCGTTGTGTTTTGAATAACTTGCTGCGTGTTTCTTCCGTTGTTTGTGTTGTGAGAATTTGCAACAGGTGTGCTGTCAAACTGATGAAGATCGTTTCTTAATTTGCCGGTGTTTTTTGTTATTGCATGTGCTTTCTTAAATTGCAGCGCGTTAACCTCTCTCGGCCACCGTAAAAACCAGTGCTAGTATGTTTAGCTGTGATCATTATGCAAGGATCATATTTCATATTCCGTTTATTCGTCAGTATAGCCAATAGATTCGTTAATAATGTATTTTATAAACGGAATGTTTATAGCACTAAGCTATTAATATATAATACATTAGTTAATACATTAAGACATTGAAGTCTGGTAGGACAACAAATCACATCTACGTAGGCCTAGTGAATAACCACTGAGTGGTATCGGTGCGTGGTATCGGCATTTCAATTACGATACGAGTACGAGTATTTTACCCAAGTATCGACCCAATACCGGTGCATCCCTATTATAAAGCATAACAAAAAAATAATAAAGCTAGAACTAAACTACTTTTTTTCTTAAAATAAACAAATATAATATTCTAGAAAAAATTATAGATTTTTATTTATTTATTTATAGAATAAAAAAATCTAAAAACTTAAATGGCCTCACTAACATATTACTATTACATATAGTTACTATTACAAACACAGTCATCATGAACTGTAAGTAACGTGACTGATCATCTAATTTTTTACAGCATCATAACACCCTCTCCTACAGTCATTACCCGACATTACAACCAAAAGACTAACATGCCACAACCACATGTATTTAATAAGAGCACGCCACATGCTGACACTTTATTGCCGCATACTAGTCCGCATAAAATTAGTATGCCGTACACAGCATGCAGTACACTAGGATTCCATTCTGAAAATAGCATACTATTCTGCCAGTCTGCTACCCACACACTCCCAACACACACAGAAAATCAGCCCTCTGGACTGCATTATCATGAGCATTTCACCCTAGCAGCTCCTTCTCCACATTTCTTATTCCGCCTGTTACATTGACTGATGGCCGGTGCGTCTGTATTACAGAGCTGAGGAGAGACAAGGCGATTGACATCAACACTGAGCCAATAAAAACACAGAATCAGGTTAAAGGAAATCTCATAAACCCTGTGCCTCGGCTGAAGGTCAACAATCACGTATCCTAACCAGATGAAGGCTGATGGTCTGAAACCAGCTCTCGTTCTTCATAACCGACTCCCATCATGCTGTACTCAAAGGGCAGATTTTTTTTTATAAAAGCGCAGCAATTCCTCTAATGGACTTTATGGGAAGGCAGACGAGGCGGGACTGAAGATACTACCGAGGCCCACATCATCAGATTGAATAAGGTCAAGCAGAAGCAGACGGGAGGAGGAGAGACATCGTACATACTAAGAAGTTCTGTTTCCAACATGTGATCCGTGAGAGTGCGATTCAGCACTCCGGTCACGTCATGTTTATTCATGTAGCACTCTATAATACGCACAGTTGTGGAATGCTTGATTCTGATTGGCTGATATGCAGTTTGAGGTGTAAAAATAAATAAATAAATAAATAAAATTACAAATGCAAATAAAATAAATAAATGTTTTTGCTAACATATATACAGTAGGTCTACTTTGTTACTTTTATTTACTTTTTATATAAATTTTTAAATGAAGTTTTGGTTGTATAGCATGGACCCAAGATTCTTACAGAAATCAATCAAGTTCAATTCAGTATGGGGTATCAATTAATCAATTAAATTAAGTATGGGGGTGTGCGAGAGATCTGCAGAGTGGATGGCAACGTCAACAGCCTGAGGTATCAATACATTTGTGCTGTTCATTGTATTATAAACCAAGGGAGAGGGCAAATTCTTTAGCAGGATAGCGCTCCTTCTCATACTTCAGCCTCCACATCAAAGTTCCTGTAAGCAAAGAAGGTCAAGGTGCTCCAGGATTGGCCAGCCCTGTCACCAGACATAAACATTATTGAGCATGTCTGGGGTAAGATGGAGGTTGAAGTATTGCGTTGCCAAAACAAGTGAAAGAACAAGAATTGTTTGGAGACAGGTTGTCAGTGTTGTGTTTATGTGCTGCAACGAAGGTTTTGGTTTCATTTCACTGCTATGAGAGAGCGTGTGGACTACAGTGCACGTGACAGAAATGTGTTAATGAGGAACTTTTTTTTACCCGAAAGCTTTTCGCATCTGGAAATGATGAAATCCGGATTTGCCGCTCGTCTCCTTTTAAAAATACGCATCTCCAGTTTATGTTGATTGCCCTGTCTCTACAGATTTGGTAAGTAAGCGATCAGTAGTCTTTGTTTATTCAGATGGCAAAGTTAGTTCGTATCGTCAGCAGTACTCTTTCAGTTTTTGAAGACATATCTTAGTCAAAATTATTTAGTTGCTAAGTTTACAGTATGTTAACATCACTACAATATTATAGACTGAAATATCCGCTGTAAATGCTGCTCTCTGAATGTAAACATGTTAACACCTTAATTAAACCATTACCATCATGTAGAATTTTCACCGCATTTTGTGACAGGATAGTCTATACACACACGGCTACCTGACACTGCTATCTGACTACAGAGTGCATCTAAGTTACCGCGAGATGCAGAGGTTTTCTTTTTCCAAAATGCATGCAGTATCAAACACTCCATTAAAACCGCACTCCTCCAGCAGTCCCTCGCATTCAATATCTCATTTGTCATGGGGGGCATGCAGGAAATGTTTCTGAATAAAAGTGAAAGTGCCAAACTGGAGTTAAATTTGACAAATTAAGAATTTGGCAAATTATTAGATTTCTGATGTCTATGCAAACACAGTCACTGTCTTTCTCCCCTGCATCTGTGTGTTTGATTTGCCTCTGTGAAAATCAGCACGTGCCCAAATGAAAACTCCCATTTTTATGCAAAACCTTCCCTCTTTCCCTCCCCAGACACTCCCACCTAAACAGAGCTGGACACACCCACTTTCCTGAGCTTTTCCAATATAGTGGTGTGAAAACACCCTGCTGAGACAGGGAGGTTTCGTGGCTCTTTAAATCTTTTTTTTTTTAAATGTTAAATATCTCATGTGTCCTTTCAATGAAAATTGTAAATAAATCTATAAAAATGAAAATAGGAAAAAAATTTGAGAAAAAAAACAACCCATCAGACACATCTAAGAAACTACATGGAGTGAGTCAGGACTTTATGCTGAACATACTGCGCTTCCATCTCGGTGCATCTTTACAGACACTGACATGCACAGAAGCAGCAGCAGGTCAGATGGAGATTCTTCACCTATACATCGCCTCGCATCTGTTCAGCACATGTTGGCGCTCTATAAATCTCCCTGGAATCCCTTTAATGGCACCGCAAACCTAACTAATGGATGTCTTGCTGGGGTGAAAAACGCTAACAAGAACCATCAAAACAAACATGAAGGCTCACCTCTAGAGCCTCCTTCATACCTTTAATGTCATGGGGGTTTTCAATGCAGCTCTTCAGCAAATCTTCTTTAACATCCCATAAAACACTTCATCAGCACCCCCACTACATGTTCTCTTCTGTTCTATATTATATATTGTTCTGTATATATATATTATACACATTAATTGATAGCAGTTGTGTTACTGAGTGGACATTAAGACCTGGGAAAGAATGTTAGTCCATGGAGGTTGTAGCGCTACATAAGTGACTATTTGATTTACTGAGGAATATTTTACACTGAGGTATTCTGTACTCAAATTCGAAGGTGAGTCGTCGAGTAACTCAAAATATTTAATCTAAATCCAAACCTCAGACTGCTGACCTGATTGTACTACGAGTGCTCCTGTGACCGCTTCCCTCAGTATCAGGTGAGTTAGTCACGCCCACTTATTTAATAATCCACTTATGTCGAAGTATATCATATAAGAATATATGCTTTTTTCTACCAAGGCAACCTGGAGTGCTGAAATATAATTGGATAAACTGGCAGTGTGTGGGTTATAGAGGCCAAAACAAAGACAGACATTCTAATGCAGAACACACATTGTATAAAGATTATGGTATCTTTATAAGCTAAAAGCATCAAAAACTAACATAGAGCATATTTAAGCATTTAAGCAGTATCTACTTTTATCGTACCAGAAGTAATTTGTATAATTACAGTATATTTTATATAAAATATTTTAATTTAATGCAATTTTTTTAAAAATTGCTTAATATACAGTGCTTACAAATATCAGTTAGAGAATATTAGTCCTCAGAGGCTGTAGCACTACACAAGTGACTATTTAACGTACTGAGAGATATTGTACACAGAGGTATTGTGTACTCAAACTGGCAGTTTTGAGTCAGTAATCCAAATCATTCTAACCCCTTAGATTGCTGCCCCGATCTTACTATGAGTGCTCCAGTCTGCGCTTTCCTCAGTTTCGGGTGAGATAGCCATGCCCACTTAAATACATTGTAGTAGTAGACAATATAATATATAATAATATATAATATTTATATATATTGTTATCATTTATACAGAATTAAAAGGAGTGCTGAAATACAATTGGGTCAACTGGCGATGGGTGGGTTATAGAGGCCAAAACAAAGACAGACATTCTGATGCAGAACGCACATTGTATAAAGATTAACAACTGACTTTAACATTGTTTTTCAGCGTCAAAAACGTACATACAGCACATTTAAGCATTTGTATCTACTTTTAATGCAATTTTTATGATTATACTTTATATAAAATATTACTGTTTTAATGCGTTTCTTTATTTTACAATAATTGCTTACTACTATACAATGTACCTAAAAAGAAATTGTAGATACGTTTTACAATTCAATTTTGCTCACTTTATTGGCAGATATTTTTTGGGCTGTTTTAAATTTACGAGTTTCTAGCCTGTTTCAAGAAAGGCATTTCTTCTGCACTGTAAAAGCACACAAGTGGTGATTTACAAGAGTTACGGGAATTTCAGTCTCATCGGGATCTGCTTTCCTCAGGCCCATTACAGACCCATCTTTTCACTGTGTTTTGGAGGAGCTTTTTTTGCCTCATTCGGACGATTTTTCACACCCAAGCCTTCGGTCACGCTACAGGACAGGTAATAGAACCCATACCATCCATGATAAACGGCATATTTTCTATTATATAATGAAAAATGAAGAGTCCCAAAATTATTAAACAGTGTGCCTTGTATGGTAGACTGCGTTTCGCAATAGACTGCACAATAATACAGGGATCTAGTGTTTTCTTTTTTTTTAATGAATTAATGAAAGTGCATTTCGGTGGGCCGACCAGCAATCATACACATGACATTTTAATTTCTGCTTTGCATATAAATAAAACTAAACTAAATCTCATTTGTTGGAATACCACTGAGATTAATCTTCATACACATAATTATATATTTTTGTAGTAAAGGGCATTCGTTTCAATTTCCCTTTTTCTGCAGCTGTGAAAACGACCTGTAATAATTACGGCAGCAGCTCCAAAGGAGATGAAGAACTGGATATCTGCACACTCGAATATTAACTCAAATATTACCTACAATAAAAGACACAAAAATAATGACATGTAATTATTATATAGGGTGGCGCAGTGGTTAGCACTGTCGCCTCGGAGCAGGAAGGTCGCTGGTTGAGTCCCGGCTGGGTCGGTTGGCATTTCTGTGTGGAGTTTGCATGTTCTCCCCATGTTGTCGTGGGTGAACTGAATAAATTAAATTGGCTGTAGTGTACATGTGTGATTATGAGAGTGTATGGTTGTTTTCCAGTATTGGGTTGCAGATGTAAGGACATCTGCTGTGTAAAAAATATGCTTGATAAGTTGGCGATTCATTCCGCTGTGGAGACTCCTGATAAATAAAGGGACTAAGGCGAAGGAAAATGAATGAAAGAGTTATTATATAAAAGTTAAGACTTTAGATTTAAGGATTGTTTTGTTTTGTTAATTTCTTTCATTTGGCTTACACTTATTCTTTTCGTTTAAAGAGAATATTGTAAATGTTTATTTCTTTTTTCCCCCATTTATTATTGTTTTGTATTCTTTAATCCATGAAGTAAAAAACTTAAATAGAGAATTGATTCCTGGCTCATCCTTGATCTGTCGAACTCATTACATCTGACTCGCCTAAATGTTACAGCATCCCACTTAAACATCTTAAACTCGTAACAACGTTCAATTAATCGAGATTTTGATTTTAGGCCAAATCGCCCAGCCCTACATCATCAACACCAAGATTTATGCAGGATTCACAAGTGTTACTACAGGACTTCAAAACGAGCACTGACATTGTCTTTGCGTTCAAAGAACCACAGCAAACAGCATTTAATTGAAATGCATATTAGCTCTCGAGTGGCCAGCAAAAGTTGAACGCGGGACATAGAAAAACAGCTTAACCACCACACGCTGCGATAAAACCAGCAAACCACTTTAATCCCAAGTAAAGTCAACAGCTGACAGACTTGAGTGGCAGAGTGTTGAACTTAAGCACAAATTCCAAATATTAGACTGTATTCTGACAGGTTAAATATAGCAGGCGTTTGAGTGACGGGACGAAAAGCGAGCGCAAACGCCAGACAGATTGACTGGCAGAGTAAGAGGGCACCAGGGCCTTCGGAGATGTTACCTGTCAATGGGCATCCAGAAAAAAAAGATGCTTCTCTGGAGGCGCCGATGGACCAAAGGTTTGCCTCTTATTTAGGCTGTTATGACAGGTTAGATCGCTCATTTGATGCCTGGAGAAAGTTCTCAAGCTCTGCATACAAGTCTGAATTCATTCAGCTGATCTGAAGTGCCCGTTATGCTATTATGGAAATGTGAAAATGCCAAACGGCGGTCCGCGTCTGGTTCAAAATGTCACGATATGTCACAGCCGGGCTGAAACGCCTCACTGTGAGCCACTTCAGTTAATAAGATTACATGCTGGCTGAATTAATGAACAAGCGAGAGCATGCAAACAGAGAAAATCCACTCCTAAACACCCTTGAAAACAAGCGTGCACTCGCTGTAACCCTTTCCCCGCGGCTCCGGCTCAGGTTAGCGGTGCGAAGGCACAGATCCAGGGGATACTGTGTTGCGCAGAGGCCGCGATCTTTCGCTCGGTCATCCATAAAGCAGGAGATGAAGTGGCCGCCTTATCCGATCAATGACAGTGCAGGTGACAGTCTCTGAAGCTGCTGACATTTGGAGAGGAAACGGGAATGTTTCTCCTCGGAGCACCTCCGAGTCAAGCCATCCATCAGCGCCGTCCTTACCCTTCAGTGTGTTTGTGGAGATCTGTAGCGCATGTGCTCATAAAAACAACATCAGCTCTAAGTCTACTGTATTTACTGTACTTTTATCAAGTCTGTGCCAAGTCAAAAATTGGGTAACGCTCTGCTCTGTTGACTCTTGATGCTAAAAATTCAACTCTGCAGTTTAACAAAGTGACTTTTATTGACATTCTAGTAGTTTGAAATAATATAATGTAGAGAAAAATAATATATAGAGAAATAAGTCTGTAAAATAACAGAGAACATACTGGCAGTTTATTACAAGGTTATGTAGCATGATATACAACACTAACCCAGACAACGGCCCAATCCCAATTCTATTTTTGTACCCCTACCCCTTCCCCTTGGCTCTTACAACCGAGGGTTAAGGGAAAGGGCTTCAAAACGTACCCCTAAGAATTGGGACAGCACTTCAACACCTGCACACGTCATCATATGTCATCGCGATCTCTTGCTTCATATGAGATCAGACGATCACGACTGTTGTAGTTATTCCAGTTGTGTTATTTTTGGTGTTTATCTTCATAAAATCACTGAAGGCATATACTCTATAAAAAAAATAATAATAAAAAAAAACAGGTGCTAATAGCACCAAAACTGGTTCTTTGCTCGTAATGAGGGGGGAACCCTTTTTGGTTCTATACAGCACCTTAAAACATAGGTGCTATATAGTACTTTTGTCAAATTTTGAGTTATGAGAATTAGCTATGAGAACAAGTGCTTACCAGTAGTAGTGGTGCTATATAGCACTTGAACCCCCCCCCAAAGAACCACTGAAAAACCTTTATGGTGCTTTAAAGGTTTTTTACACAGTAAACGTGCTATATAGCACCTTAACCACCATAAAGAACTACTGAAGAACCACTGAAGAACCTTTTTTTTTTTTTAAGAGTGTATATTATGTTATCATAACGATCTAATGTGGCAATAAGACCGGAACAGTACTGTGCATTTACACAGTGGCCATATTTATCTATGTAAAAACAGGTAAACAACATTAACATTATAGCAGACACTGTAAAAAGCTTATTGCCAGCCACTAGACATTACTGACAGGGTATTCGAGTGTCATCGTGTGTCAGAATGTTGTGGGACTGCTGTACTGGAGTTATGATTATGGATTAAAGATCATGAAATTTAGCGGGGGGTTTTTTGCATTTTTTTTTTTAAAGCATGACGGTAAAACATGAACGCGGTTATGAATATATTAAAACATATGTTTGTTTGTCGAAAAAAATTGTAATAATGACAAAAATACTAATTTGTGGATCTCCTTCCGGGTTCAGCTATCCTGCCGCTGTGGCAGGTGTATTCTGGGAAATTTTCTTACCCCTCCGTTTTAAGTGTGGTCCTGAAAAATCTTCGTTCGAAGGGGTGTATATCCCTTGCCCTTACGCCCCATTCACACGGGGCTTCAGCGTCAACGCTTGACAAAGGGCGTGTCTGAAGTTGGGGCTGACGCGACCGTCATAGCAGCGTCAGCCAATAAAATTAGTCAACAATCGGTTACTGTCGGAGCTGGTATATTTGCATACAGCGATCTAATTGGCTGACGCTTCTGTTGGCGCTTGAAAAGTTGAGAATGTCCCAACTCCTGAAGCGAGCAACGCGGCTGAAGCGGCGCCGACGGATCCAGAATGCAGTTCGGCAACGCCTGACGTCACCCATTCAAAGTGAATGGGAAGCGTTGACGCTGACGCCCCGTGTGAATGGGCCGTTAGCCCTACGCCTTCAAGCTAAAGAAAATTGGAACACCACTACCCCTTGACGTGAACGCGCAAAACGAGGGGTAGGAGGAAGGGGAAGGGCTAAGGGGTAGAATTGGGATTGGGCCAACATATCACTTTAAATTATAAAATAAGCTCTGCACATTTTCCACGTCTCCTTAACCAAACACACCTGATTCAGATCACCAGCTCATTAATAGAGACTGAAAGATCTGTAATGGGTGTGACAGGCTATAGCGGTGTCTCATTTCAGAGGCTGCATCCCCCTCGAAGGATGCAGACTTCAAAGGTGAGTCCTTCGAAGTCCACACAGGCCGAAATGAGCGTTTTGAAATGATCTAGCCTACAGAGGACAGAATCATCACATAGCAACATTAACAGTTACCATTAATAAGCGGTAATGAAATTTGGAACTACTTTTTTCAAAGTGATTTTAAGCGAATGAAGCCAAAACAAGGTTTACAAAAGCTGGATATATATTTTCTTTGATCCATACATGTACACATAAAAATGTAAACTGTCTATAAAATCACTTTTTAATGAGACATGTCATACTCTCTTTTTTTTTTAACATGTGTTTACGTATAGTCAAATAAACCTAATTAACACATTTAAACTGGAGTTTTCTTTTTAAAACATACTGCCGTTATCAGCGTGCAATTAATCTTGGGACGTACGAGGACGTTAAGGATCCACTGGTTGTGTCCTTCATTACCTGGGTAACGAATGACGCATTTTAAGACGGCGTTTGAAGAAGCCTTCGAATTTTTTTTTTAATGAGACAGCCTTCATCGCGCCACGATGACGCAGCACAGTTCAAATGCATCCTTTGGAGGAGGCACAGCTAAAGGAGACATCCAAAACATGCAGTGTTGGTGGTCTTTCAGGAACGTGGTTGAGAAGCACTGCTTCAAATCTATAAATTTTTTTTATAAAAGTCACTTTTTCTAACTTTTTAAAGTTCAAAGTCGTTGGAAGGAAGATCAAGGTATCATAATGCAATTCAAAAGCATAAAGAAAGAGGCAAAAAGAAAAATATGAATCACAAAATATGGAAAACTGTTAATTTTTGTATAGTTTTTAATAGTGTAGCTTACAAAGTTATTCTTTCTGTGAAAAAAAAAACTTGTTTTGGTAATCTTTAATCAAAAGTCTGAGCATTTGCTTCTGAGTTTAGTGAGGCAGTCCTTCGTTGATGAGTTTGATAGCTTCAGCTGCAATATTCTTAACCACGTCCCTCTTATCGTTAGTTTACTGTGAGGGAACAATGCAAAAAAATAAAGCACTGCCCCCTACTTAACCCTATAAGACCTGAAATATCACAAAATAAGCAAAAAATTATATTTGTTTTTTAAACCATCTTGCAAAATTCCCCCCAAAAATTGCCATATAAATTTTTTCATGATATTTATTTTGCCTCACAGTTAATACCTCAGGCGTCTGTGCAACATTTTGACCACAATATTGTTCATTTTAATTACAAGAAAACAATTTTGCTCATAACTTTTTGACAACAGAAAACATTTCAGGCCGTTTCCACTTTGTTTTTTACCTGATACACCAGTTGTATATCAAATCATATACAAAAGATTACTAAACAAAGAATTTATTATAATATATAGGTCTTAACTTGTGTATCAAATGTTATACGTTCGGCTTTACAGGGTTAATATTCAGTTTCAGTTGGAGGTATATTGACATACTGAAATAAAAGTTTCAGCAACTTCCGGTTCACGCACAGTATGTAAGTTTGACACCAAGTGGTTGAACTAGGTATTGCACTTCTGGATCAAAACAACCGTAAGCGCAGGTTGCCAGATTGAGGACGGTTTTACGCACGGTTAAAAGTGAGTGATTTAAACCGTGTTTTCCATAAAAGCAACAGCACCCAATAGGAGGAATATTTTCCATAATAAAAGGAGTTTTTGTCCTAACCAACACCTCGAATTGATGTATTAAAAACGGCTTCTATTTCTCACAGGTGAACAACAGTAAACTGACAATGATCTCCTCAGGTAAACCTCATGTGCTAACAATGTGAGTTTGAATGCCATTTTACATGACATTTATTGCCTTATACTGAAAGCAGCAGCAGATAGTTCACCTCAGATCATGAAAATAAAATAAACCGTTTGAAATTGAACTTTAGAACTCAACACATATCAGTGATTCTGCATGTACATTAAATAATGTTAAAGAGGGTTAATATGTATTAAATAGATTATAAATCTTACCATTTCGTGAGCGAGTGCATATTCTGTGCTACTGAATGGCTGTACTTAAATTTCTGTTGTGTTTCGTATAGTGCAAACAGCAAAATTGCTCATCACTGCTTATCTCGTCACAGAGCGTGTTGTTTGGACACGCGGTTAAAATGTAACTTGCTCATCTAATGTTTACGCTCACAATATTTATATCATTTGCTAATTAATAACCTCATGTGGAAGTGATTCTGCATCTCATTTCGGAGTCTGCTACTGTCCACCGGAGGTCGCATTTCGGTCACGGGTGCATGCTTTTAGAGCCTTTCTGAATGAATGAATGAATGAATGAATGGAATAAGCGGTTTTTCACCAAGGCAGCACGGGGTGCTGAAATATAACTAGCTAAACTGGCATTGGCAAATTACCAAAACAAAGACAGTTCGAGCACAGAAAACACATTTTCAAAGCAGAATATCTGACTATAGCATTGTTTTTCAGATAAACAAGTTCACTCAGCATATTTCTTAAATATCTGCAAACATATTATGGTATTTTTATGCTTTAGAAGAGTCAAAAACTTACATACAACATCTTTAAAGCAATGATAAATCCCAAATGATTAATACCAAAATGACAGACGTAAAAAAGGCTTTACCACTTAAAATGGGGATACAAAGTCAATGCTCAAAATGACGGACAAGAAAAGAAGTCTACCTTTTTAAAATATAGTAGGAATACTCAGTCAACACTCAAAATAACAGACATGAAATATTTGAAATTGTTCACTCTTTCAAAAACGTGATTTCATTGGCTAAACTAATTTGACATTAGGTCACACTCACTCCAACCTATAATAATAATAATAATAATAATAATAATAATAATAATAATAATAAT
>CAIGQQ010022132.1:0-11258 GCA_903798035.1 Danio albolineatus
GAAGATCAGTCACTGCAGTCAATTGGTCCACTGGCACTATATAATAATAAAAAAATAAAATAAAAAATAATAAAAAAATATATATATAAATGTATTTGCCTTTCAATATGAATACATTAGGTGAATACATTCTCTATGAACACTTACAAAACTCACAACTATGTGCTAGAGGAGAAAGTGCTGGCTTTGATTGAGTGTGCTGTGAGCTAGAAACAGGAGATGTCATTAGTGATGGAAGGACCACAGACAATGATGACGTGGGGCTGGAAACAGCAATTGTTAGTGGTAATGGAGGGACAGACAGAGTGATGGGTCGTGGCAGAGTGCTGGGTGGGAGCAGAGTGCTGGGGAGCTTTCCCATCATATTGCTCTTCCTTCATGGCAATGGCAATTCTGCCAGAAGGAAAGAGCTCAATATATTCTCTAAAACTCACTTTGTTGTGGGCATGTTCTTGGGAATATTTGCTTCCTCCTATGGGGTCCCTCTTCATAGCTGCCACCAGGTAAGCAGCATAACCCAGGGCATTTTCAGCCACCCACCTGAATGTCTGGCCATGAAATACACCAAAATGGATTTCAAAGAAACCCAGCAGATGTTTTCTGTTAGTCACATCTCCTTGGTGCTCATTTAAGCTTTTTTTGGCCTTGTCCAGCACTGCCTCCGGGCAAAGGGGTTTACTGTATTGCTTTCCTTTGTTAGCTTCCTTCTATTTTGTTGCCTCCACTGTATCTGTCAGATTCAGGCTGCCATCACCCCATCTCCTCAAGCGAGGTTCCATCTGGTAATACATATTAAAATTATGCCATTAATTACTCATCCTGTACCAAATACATTTAAATGTATTTGTTTTGCTAAACACAAAAAAAGGTATTTGGAGCAATGTCAGCAGACAAACAGATTTCACCCAGCTTTGTGGTCGTAGTTGGAGAAAGATATGTGGCATTAAGTGAGTGGTGAGATTTAAAAATAATTATACCATTATTAACAATGTTTGTCCTAGTTGCAGGGGCGCCGCTAAGGGGGGGGGG
Source organism: Danio albolineatus (assembly GCA_903798035.1). Lineage (NCBI taxonomy): Eukaryota > Metazoa > Chordata > Actinopteri > Cypriniformes > Danionidae > Danio > Danio albolineatus. The sequence goes on from CAIGQQ010022132.1 coordinate 1,030, forward strand.
GGGGGGAAGTTAGGACGATTCTAAGGGCCCATGCACTCCAGGGGGCCCACAGAGATCTGCTTTATAACTAATAACAGTACGATAATGTAATATAAATTATGAATGTATCTCTAAATTACAAGTAAAACTATTTATTAGAAATAAAAAATAAAAATACGGCTTATATCTGCCCCTCGTGTCTGTCACAACTGTCACTGTCAAATTGCACCCCCCTCCTTTCGCTGTATGGTTCAGTCCGTCAGTAGCGGGAAGAGAGTTGAGTGCGATCGTCAGGTAAACTGTCAAAGCAGCGATGACCTCGAGGTTAACATCAGCTGCGTCCTAAATCGCATACTTATGCACTATTCTACGCCATAGTGTAAGTAGTGCGTTCACACTGAAAACTCTAACAATAATGCACTTTATTTACCCAGATGATGCACTCATTCAACCGGTAAACAGAAGTGTGTGATGATGGACACTTCACACACTCATCGACCGCAGCTTTGAGCACGTAACAGAAGGGGCGGAGCTATCACGCGCACATGTTGGATAACTTTATTATTTTGGATTGTGAGAGCAGTATTCTCCTGTGAGAGTGATTATAGCGCCTCCCGATGGTGAATGCGGTTACACTCATGCCAGGTAGGCTATTATTTGGTATTTTGGTAATTTATTTCACTAGCTGCATCCCAAATGACACACTATACACTAAATCAATAAGACACAAAATTCAACTACAATGAGACCCATAAATATGAAATGTTCTTTTGTTTAAACTGACCATTACTTAAATGGCAAAACCCTGGCCTTCTTGCCGGCAAAATCCTCAATAAAAAAAAATTAAACAAATTTATTTTAACAGAGTGCAAAATCCAGCACACTGCAAACCAAATAAACACAACAGAAATAAACTTGAATTGGTCTGTTGATCAACCTGACAGTAACTTAAATTCCAAGTGCCAAATGCCTGGCCTTCTTGCTTGCAAAATCCTCAACCAAAGTGTATTGCACATTGTATGAGACACTATTGCAGTACAGTTATTTAAATAGTGACACATTGGTGTTTTGTGTGTTTAGAAATGTACAATTTTCAGTGAATATTTGATTACTGTTCCTTTTTTGTACTACATTTACATTTGAACAATAAATCATCTGCTAGCTACAGTCATGGCTGTTCTCTTACTAAATACTGATAAGTAGTGGACAAAATCAATAAAAAAAAAACGCATACGTCAGTATAACTACATTGCAGACAAAGAGTTTGGATAGCTAGCTTGGTAGTAGGGGGCCCATCCTCATAATTTTTCATGGGGCCCAAAATTGCTAGCGGCGCCCCTGCCTAGTTGAGACAGGGTATATTTCAGTAATGTATAGTTAATAAGTGAAATTTTATTCTGTGTTATACATGTTTTTTTTGAAGAAAGTATTTTCTGTCATAATACACAAGAAGACCCAGATGCGAGAGTAAAGTAAAAGGAGTTTAATGTTAGAATGCAATCCAACAAGGCTCAATAAATCAGAGTTCGTGAATGAGGCAATGGAATAAGCCAGTGGTACTTCAAGGAGACGATGCAATAAGTCAGTGGTACTTCTCAAGGAGACGATGCAGTTAACAGCTGCAGGAAACGTCAGACAGCAGAGCAGGCAGTAACAGTCACATGGAGGGTGAGTCCATAGGTGATCACATGGAGAACAGTTCAGGAAGCAGACAATAGCCACAGAGATAACATCCACAAGGATTGCGGGTTACATCGACTCACCACCAGCATGTACACAAACAGAGCCTGGATACACAAACACACGTTGGAACATAACGGACTGACAAAAACAGGACGTGAAGACTGGACTTAAATAGTTGTGCTAACACCGAACAGCTGCTGTCACTAATCAGCCCATGTGACCACACAGCTGACGGGGACAGTCAAACAACACACTCACGTCAACAGAGGGAAAAACAAAAGCATACACAGACACACAGATCCCTGAGCCGTGACAATTTTCTACATTTTGAAAACTTCTGTTCAAAAAGCAATACATTCAAACTATGACTTGAAATTGAAGTTACTTACATTTTAGTCTGTCACTAAATTAATTTATGTCTGTGAAACAGGAAATTGAAGGAGAATTTTACTGTTGACTATATTATTGGTTTATTATTAGTGATGCATAAATGTCTGAGCATTATTTTATTATTGGTTTATTATTAGTGATGCATTAATGTGTGACCATTATATTATTGGTTCATTATTAGTGATGCATTAATGTCTGAGCAGTATTTTATTATTGGATTATAATTGGTGATGCATATTATTGGATTATTATTAGTGATGCATTAATGCGTGATCATTATTATATTATTAGTTTATTGTTAGGGATGTATTGATGTGTGAGAGTTATAATATTAGTTAGTGATGTATTAATATGTGAGGGTTATTATATTATTTGTTTATAGTAAGTGGTATGTTAATATGTGTGCGTTATTTTATTATTTGTATATAATTAGTGAAGTAATGCAATAATATGTAAGTTGTAATTATGGTAGTAAATGAAAATAGAAAGTTTAGTAATGTATAACAGCTGCATTAACATTTTTGTAGTAAATCTTTTTACTACTCGGCTAACATTTATCTAAACAAATAACGTTATACAGCATCTATAACAGTCAAAATATCATAATCGTTTTGTAGTAATTAACGTTATTGTAATGTCATTCGTTTAAATCAACTTGGTATAAAAATACTTTGCAATTGTTGTCCAAAAGTAAATCCGCGACGAAATCTGTTGTTATTACAGTAGAAATCACGCATGGTACACTCAAAAAAATCAACTAGGCATGTATTGGATTTACAAAATAAAAATTTGTCAGATTGAAAAGGACAAATCAAGTTGACGTATGTTAAATGATTAAATCATGTTATTTGAAACTGAATCAAGAAATAATCAAATGAATTTGATCAGAACACGTTGATTCAATAAGACTGAGACGCTTCAAATCGACTACTCTCACTCTGGAGAGTCACTTCGCGTATATCAGTAGGTGGCGGTTGTGCGTTTGGATGTCACCATACAGAAAAAGCTAGAAGAAGAATCACCGCGTTGGTTTTTATTAGGCCAAAGTTTGGGGAAAAAAAATGTCTTCCTCATTATGCTGTTCTGAAATCATGATCACATTACACTTCTTACTATAGTGAAAAATAAGACAGTAAATGCTAAAGTATTCAGTTATAAATTAATAAATAATTATTTACAACAATAATTTTTTTTTAAATCAGTTGCCATCATATTTCATAGTTAGTGTTTTTAGCTGAATTAATAAGCAAAAGACAACGAAAAATGTATTGTAATAAATTTAGTTTATGTAGGCTGTTATATAATATGTTAGACAAGTGTATGCACACGCACACACACTACATGGGTTTGAATAAAATGCAAACATTTGTTTTACTCTATAAAGTCTGTAGAACATGTATAACATATTTGAAATTGAAAATATGTCATTAGAGGGAAAAATAAATGGGCAGAATAACAAATGTTTTATTTGTTGTAATTGAAAATTAGGCTTTTCCCACTAGTTAAGTTCTTAAATCAGACAAAGATTAAACAAATAAATAAATAAATAACAATACTACAATGAACAGATATTTGGCAAAACAAACAAGGTGTTTAACTAAACCTTACTGTTTTCTTAAGTCACAAATCATATAACACAAAATTAGTACTAAACTGTAACACGCGATTGAAATTTAAATGAATGAAATACAAAGTTACAAGAATATACTAATGATAAAAACAACTTACCTATTGTAATCGGTTTGTCAGTTTGTTTAGCTTTGTTGTTGCGCTCGACTAAAAACAAACAACCTGTCAAAATGTAGCTTAGACAGTAACGCTGAAACAGGCCTCCCCTCCTCCACTGCGAAAGAATGATTGACAGATGACTCTACAGTTCATAAATTACCCACCATGAAAAAGACGAAACAGCGCCATGATGTCTACACGTGGCTGAAAGAAAATTGCATCCGTAGTGTTAAGCACTACCATAGAGAATGAATGGGAAAAGTTAAGGGAAGTTAAGCTTAACTATTTGCGGCTGCCACGCGGGAGACCCGGGTCCGATTCCCGGCCAATGCAGTTGCTGTTTTGTGTTGCTCCTCTTCCAGCGGTCTGTAACAGCATTGCAGAACGCATTCCCTGTGAGGGCAACAAGACGTGCACATCAGCATTATAGGTAGTTCAATGCAAGAATTATCACCTCCTGCGTGGGAGATCTGGGTCTGATTCCTGACCAGGGCAATAATTGTTCGCTGTTTCTCTTTTCCCATCTCTCGGGTCCAGTGAACAAGCATTCCCATGGCTGGAGGGCAACCCTGCTGTTGTCTTACCATTACTTGTGCAGTTGTAGAAGTCTCGTCTGCCGTGTGGGATAACCAGCACCAACTCACAGCCATCGCAAAAGAAAGCTCTTTTTTTTTCTCTTCTTCTTTTTTTTCTAAAGAGTCAAATTGTTCAGTCCCAAAAGACATGACCCTTGTGCAACAAAAAACGAGTTACAGATAAAACAAGTTCCTCCTCTTGATCTTATACAAACAGCAAAAAGCATACTCTGTGTGGGTGGATGACTGGCAGGCGAGATTAGACAGACAGCATTGGTAGTTTAATGGTAGAGAGCCTGGTCCGATTTCTTGCCAGCGCAATCACTATTTTCACTTTCTCCTCAACCAGCTGTTTGGAACAGCCTTGGAGCATTCAGAGCCCTAGAAGGCACCAAGATCAGTACCTTAGCATTAATGATTCAGTGGTAGACTTCTTGCCTGCCAAGTGGTAGACTCTGGTCCCTTTCCCAGCCAAAGCAATCTATCTTTTTTTGTTGCTCCTCTTCCAGCTGTCTGGAAAAGCCTGGCAGCACTCACAGATCTGAAACACTATTACGGAGACATGCCAGAGTGGTATAAATGCCTGGCTCACGCTGTGGGACTTTTAATTATCCTAAACAATTGTCAGACTGCACTAATATGATCCCCTATGTCACATTGCAAGAACTCGGATGTCAAACGCAGACATGGAAAAACTCACCTGGAGACTCGCATTTTCACTATCCTACTTACAGATCTAATATCTTCGAGCGATTCCTCAAGCCTACTCGGCACTGCGCCTTTTTCTAATCTCCCTTACTCAAAACAGCTCAGTTAAGTCATCAGCTTCATTGCAGAGTACTCTAGTCTCTGAGCCTGCACTGCACAATGAATGTAAGAACGGGATGGACAGACGCCTAAAAAGTTGGAAACGGCCAACACCTGAGTCAGTAAAGAAAAAGGACATGCCGTGCAATTCTGGTGGAACTCGAGCACACAACCTCTAAACGCCTCTGTTCAAAGCCTAACTGTCCAACATGCTATCCAACACCCCACAGAGTCACAACACTCTGGAGCACCGTTGCAGGGGAAGCACTTTTTGATACTCCCAAGCCCATAAATGCAGCACTCACTGCAGACTAGGCACTGCTGGGATTCGAACCCAGAATCTCCTGTTTACTAGACAGGCGCTTTGACCAACTAAGCCACAGCGCCCGAACCCCACGTCAGCTGGCATGCTGCTTTTATATAGCGCTGAAAGAGGTGGCGTTTCTACTTTGAGTGCCTCGGTTTCTAAGCCTGAACTCCAGTGCGCTATCAAACATGCCGCTGAGCGATAAGCAGCTGCCATTTAAAAGCCTCTTGCCTGTGCCGTGCATTTCAGTCTTCGGGTTTTGCTCAGAAGTATTCTGTCGGCCATCAAAAATGTTTCATATCTGCAAAAGTTAAATTTAAAACAAACACTCTACTTGTCTGAGGATAAAGCCCTGCTGGGATTTGAACTCAGACTCTGATAGGTCCGTATGGAATACCCTCACGGCCTGGATGGGGACCGGAGTCCGGACTTTGAGAAGCCCTGGTTTACATGAGGAAAACAAAAAAAAACAAAAACATACATACAGCGGTAGCGCTGCATGTGTGAATGTCTCGACTTGAAATATTGAAGTCCAATTCGTTACGCATTGCCAAACCATGCTATATAAAGTCATTGTCCATAGCCCTCTTGAGCGAGCAGCATTTTTAAGGATTTGAGTTTTGTAAAAAAGAAGAAAAGAAAAAAAAGCAGACCGCCAAACAGTTTGATGCGTAAACACTTGTAAAAAATGCTGGACATTGTCTCAAAAGGTCTGCTTGACAAACCCAATTGACAGCCAGCTCAAAGCTGCTGGACGTAAAGAGAGTATCCCATCACTGAACCACCGATGCTCCTGAACGTGGCTCTCGGCAAGCCCGGCTAGCTCAGTCGGTAGAGCATGAGACTCTTAATCTCAGGGTCGTGGGTTCGAGCCCCACGTTGGGCGTTCGTATTGTCTTTCTCTCTAGCTGGCTGCCTACTGGAGACCTGTGGAGACACATGCCAGTGTTTCTACCGCGATAGGAGAACTTTTTCAAGTCTCTGTGGCGCAATAGGCTAGCGCGTTCGGCTGTTAACCGAAAGGTTGGTGGTTCAAGCCCACCCAGGGACGAACTAAGCTTTTCGCGCCTTGCAACTGCTAACAGGTTGACTGGGCATAGGTCCTGGGCCTCGTGTGCTGTCTAGCGTTCCAAGATGGCATCGGGTTTTAGCAGAAGATTGGTATCCACTGCGTTTATTGGCCAACTATTTAATCCAGCGGGTTTAAAACCACCCTCAAACTTTACACAGGTAGAGAAGGTACCGAAAACAGTGAATAGCTCCCGAATACGACTCAGCACCAGCCCGGCTCGCTCGGTCGGTCGGAAGAGCATGAGACTCTTAATCTTAGGGTCATGGGTTAAAGCCCCACGCTGGACGTTTATACTAACTTTCTCTCTTTCCAGCAGCTTTGAGCTGACTGTCTGTTGGGTGCATCAAGTAGACCTTTTGAGACTAACTCCAGCGATTCCACCACAATAGGCAAACTCGTTCAACTACCAATGCTGTCTCTGGCTATTTTTAGCTTCTCCTATTCCAGCTGTATGGAACTGCCGTGGAGCATTCACAGCAAAAGAGGTCACCGAGAGCAGAACCCCAGCATCAATGATTCAGTGGTAGAATCCTTGCTTGCCATGCGGGAGACTCTGGTCCATTTCCCAGCCAAAGCAATCCATCTTTTTTTTGTCGCTCCTCTTCCATCTGTATGTAATAGCATTGCAGAACACATACCCTGTCAGGGCAGCAAGAAATGCACCGCACAACTGGTAATTCAATGCAGGAGTTCTCACCTTCTACATGGGAGACCTGGGTCCGATTCCCAAAATAATATTGCATTAAATTTAATATTGCATGGATTGACACTGTTTCAATTGTTTATAATGCATGTGAAGCTGCTTTGACACAATCTACATTGTAAAAGCGCTATACAAATAAAGATGAATTGAATTGAATTAAATGCTTAAATTAAAAACGTTAATGGTTGTTAAATATATTTGGAAATGTAAATAATACAAAATAAGAACAATCTAGCATTTAGTTTGAGTGCGGTAATTGAGATACAACAAAGTACACAACATCTTAAAGAGCCCATATGGTGGGTTGAGAACGGTTAAATTTCACTTTTTGAAGTCCCAAACAACAGGATGATATGTATGCAAGGTTAAAAAACACTTTCGATGTCTTATAATATCTATTTATTTTTACCTCATTTTCCCACCGACTCCCATATGAATCGTCTGAGCGAGTCTTTTTCCCCCAAGCACCTCCTTTCCGTGACGCTACCACGTCACGTCACCACGTCACGTCCGTGTCAGCACAGCAGCCCGATGCCAGAACATATTGAAAACAAATCACTGCTTTTGTACAACAGCGTATTGCTATATTCTTCATCATAACAACAAACATTCAGTAATACTGAACACTTCATGGACTATTGTAAGCCAACAAATAGTTTCATTCGGCAGTAAGCTAAATGGCTACCGCTACATGCTGCACGGAGCAAACACAATACAGACAACTACATCCATATTTACCTTGTTACGGTCAACAAGACTGGAAGAACACGCAGGTCCAAATAAACTGGGTATTGATCCATCCTTTAACAACAACCGTGCAACAAATCCCGCGTCGTAAGCGTGTAGATTTGTGTAGCTCTCTTCAGAGAGATGACGCGAACACAGCACCGTGTTGGGGATGTAATTCTCAGGTATTTTACGAAAAAAACCTCAACCACTCCAGGTAGGAAAAAGAGATTTCCAGGTAGGGAAAATAACACAGCTTTTCCCTCGCACTTCAGAGCACAGCGTCCGCGGGTCATGATTTAACCAGAATGCCGATGAGTTTAGAAAAGTTAGCAGCAGTCGTGTTTTCCGGATCAATAACTCATGACCGAAACATTGTTCCTACACAAATAGCACCTCTTTTCAACCGTCGCAATGTATACAATCACCTACAACCTTATTTTCCTAAAAATGAGCTTTCCTACGCGCTGGACGCATCATATTAAACTCATCTGTGCCGGCGGCAGAGAGACCGGTCCTTAGGGACCGTCTACAAAGAGCAAAACGCGAAAACCAATACTACATAAGCTGTCAATAACTTCTCTCTAAATCTTTATACTGCCATCAAACAGTATAAAGATTTACTTAGATATTACTCAGATCACACGTCACTGCTGTCCCGCTGGTTATGCTACAACACTTACTGCAATACAGTGCTTGTTGTCTTCCACTTTTCCTTCCTGTCTGTGGGCGGGGCCGGGCAGTTCAAATTTTACCGGGGTCTGCGCGCAACTATTATGTTTCGCGTTGACGTCAAGCCGAAACGGCTAAAGACTCGTTCTAATAGCGATTCATTTAAACAACAATGAGTCGACTCTTTTATATATGAATTAATCGTTTTAAACACTTTGCACTTTCAGATTTAAGCCTTAGCTGGACATTTCACTTTACTTAGAGCTGTGTAACACACTGCATGGAAGGTCATTTTCAAAAATCCATAATATGGGCTCTTTAACCAACAATTTTTAAAATGATTTAAATGTTCATCTTCATGGTTACACAATATCTTAACCAACATTTTAAAAAATAATTTAAATATTCATCTTCATGGTTACACAATATCTTAACCAACAAATTGTTAAATAATTTAAATATTTATCTTCATGGTTACACAATATCTTAACCAACATTTTTAAAAATAATTTAAATATAAATTTTCATGGTTACACAATATCTTAACCAACAAATTGTTAAATAATTTAAATATTCATTTTCATGGTTACACAATATCTTAACCAACAATTTTTTAAACAATTTAAATATTCAATTTCAAGATTAATAGTGGTCAAATACTGGCAAAACAGCTACTAGTGAAAAGCAGATACATGCTTTTCTTACGTAAAGTATCTAAAAAATATTTATTATTTTTGTAAAAAAAAGGTCAAAATTAAGCAGTTTTTTTTCTTTAAAACAAGCAAAATTATCTGGCATTGGTGTAAGCAAATTAAACATTTCCAGATTATTTTGTTTGTTTTAATGGAAAACCCACTTAATTTTGGCTTTATTATTTTTGGAAATAATTCTTGATCTAATGGTTTTTAGATATTTAGACTAAACACAAAACAACAACTCTAAAAAAGTAATTTAGCAGTGTGGAGGCACAACAATTGAATACCATGGTAAAATAATGTAAACTGTTGTAACCAGTGGGCAAAATATTGTGTAATATGAAACACTCGAAAATCATTTAAATTATCACATGCAACAGTAAATGATTAACACTTAATCGACAGCTAAAACATTACAAAACCTAAAATGTTTTTGTTAAAGCTAAGGTGACGTCACACAACCACCAGAGATTAAGGTAAAGTTGGTTTTATATTCGCACATTCGTTCGTTTAACTGTCCCTATATTGTTTACCACGCTAATTTGAATATTCGGCCAGAATTAGCATGCAAGTGTGACTTCAAAACAACATTAGCACTATCTGATTGACTGTAAACAATGCTGTACCTTGATAATCATTGTCTCTTATTATGATTTCCCTATTTAGAATTTGCAAGGAATACTTTTCTGAAATTATATTATTAAGGAGAATGTCTGAATATCTGAATATAAAACCAACTTTACCTCTATCCACCAGAGCACAAATGTGATATATTGAGAAGTTGACCATTTGTTATTCCCATTAGGGGTACATTGTTATTAGTATCTATTTTTGTAGTTGGTTATTTCCACAATATAGGTGAAAAGTGTTTAATTGCATATTTATACATAAA
>CAIGQQ010022143.1:991-18268 GCA_903798035.1 Danio albolineatus
TCCACCTCCATGGCCCACTCCACCTCCTGAGTCCACTCCATCTGCACAGCCAACTCCACCTCCACGGCCCACTCCACCTCCAGAGACCACTCCATCTGCACGGCCAACTCAACCTCCAGAATCCACTTATTCTCCACAGGCCACTACATTTCCATGGCCAACTCAATCTCCACACCCCACTTCATCTCTGCAGCTATCTACAGCTCCACAGGCCACTCCACCCTCATGTCCAGCACCCTCTATGCAGCCTGCACCATCTCTGCCTCAGGCTATTATTGATTGGGAAAGCTTTCTTCCCAGTCAGTTCAAGAGAACTCTCCAGCCAGCAGATTGTGTGTGGATTGCCAAGTGCCTGTATGAGCCCACAGGGCAGCTGAGGCAAAAGTTCCAGGGAAACTGGTTTTATCCACCAACGCAGCCCAAGCCATCTCCTCCTGAGCCTGGATGGTACTTCCGTCAAAGGATGTTCTTGTGGGCACCGATGAGGATGTGGGGCATTCCTCTTAAATGCCCACAGTGTAGCCGGAAGATGCACCATTCAGGGATCTACCCAAAGGTCAAGGAGGTGATTGACATGGATAGCCGCTACTACCTGGTGGGGGGGGACTATCCACGGTGCAGTGCATGCAAGTTGCCAGTGTGTCCATGGAGCCAGGACATCCTTTCACAACTAGATGTGGCACACAGGACCCTGTTTCCAGCTGTTCTTACCACTCAACTAGCCCTGGACAGGAAAGCTGTGACCTTCCTCAGGCCAAGGACAAGTGGTAATAGTTCCTCCTACTTTCAGGCAGCTGTGGAAGAAGTCCACAGTGAAGAGTGGGCCAGACGGACCATCCAGTACCTCTCTGACTGTGAGCATCATTTGAAAAACTTTGCCCTGCTCCAGTCTGCAACTGTACCCACCTTTTCTGCACCTGCACCATTCCGGCCACTGCCACTCGCCCAGTGGTTTGAGACTGTCCACTCCAATGACATTGTCAGCCATCTGGATGAGATGAAAGGGGTGATTACCTCCACCTACGGCCGTATCCTGAAAATGGACTCTACAAAGAAGGTACAATACATGAAGGTTTGACTATAAGGTTTACCTTCATCTATTCGTGTAAATAAGTAGAATAGATTTAACTTCATTGTAATCATAAGTGTGCATTTGTGACAAAAAAAGAAGGAAATAAATAATTAGACCTGTCAAAATGTCTACGTTTCTTTATATTTGTTTTTCAGGTTACCAAAAAGCTAGCCGGTGCCATTGGGGACACGGCTGCATGGATGACCAACATTGGGAATGAGCTTGGTCAGGTTTTGAACAGTGTTCTTACAACAGCTGAAGGTGCAGGACTAGAGGAGCTGTGCCAGGGTATCGTCAGACGCTACCAGAATGCTGGCGAGCCAGAGCCTGAGGTCATCTATGTTGACCGTGATTGCTGCAGTCAGTCAGGTGAAATTTTATTAAATATGCAGTGTATTTGACAAAAGTTAAAAATCTTTAAAATCTTAAAAATGCTCCCTTTCCCTAATGATGACGGAAATTAATTATTGCTTAAGAAACACTGACTCCATCATTAAAATTGTAGTTAAAACATTTGCATTTTTTAAAAATAAGTTTCTGAATAACAACAAAAATGCTGATTCTTTTCTTATCAGACATTTTACCATAAACAGTAATGAACAAATTTCAGATTAAATTAAGTTTGTGTAATCATCTTGATAAATGTATCTTATTATTTGTTATTGTTTTTAAATTGTAAATGAAAATGAATTGAAATGAAATGCATGCTTTTTTATTTTATATTTTCCCTCTATTATTTATTTTTTCCACAGGTGCACCTGTGGTGCTAAATCTTTTCCGACCATGGAAGTCTATTGTCAGGCTAGATATCTTCCATTTTATGAGAAGATTCAACTGTGGCCTTACTACAGAGCACCACCCTCTCTATGGTACTTTTTGTTCAAAACTTTCCTCTTGTATATTTGAGTGGGATCAGGAGGATGTGAAAGAACTTAAAGCAGCAAAGAGAGGGGAATGGAAGAATAGCCATGGAGGACAGACTCCTACTGAGGCACAGCTCATGGCCAGCATCAGCCAAGGTAAACTCTCAAAGCACTGTAGGCGGCGAACACACAAGACTGAGGAGATCCGGACCATGATATCAGGGCTGCTGGAATCAGTGTGGGAGCTTACTGACACCACAGGGCTTCGTCTGGTTAATCCTGACAGCATGGACCATGTCTGGGAGACACAACAAAAACACCTGGAGTGCATACAGGACCCTCCCCATGTCGAGTTATATACAAAGACAGGGACACTCCAGAAGGGTGGTAAAGTCCTAAATGTGCTTAGATGTGGCAGAGGGTCATCTTCACTGGAGAGTTTTCACCGCCATCAGTGTGCCTTCATTCCTGGTAAATTTTGTGTTAAGTTGCAATATGTTCTGTATATTTTTAAGTTTATAAGCAAATAAGTAAACTATTGCTATTGTTTCAGCATTATAGTAGTATACTGGCCACTAACTGGATTTGGCTTCTTTTAATTGAATTTATTGAATTAAGTTGATAGCTTGAAATTTACAACCAGCTAGTTGTCTAGTTGTCTCTGCATTTTATGTTACTGTTCTATAACTGTGTCATAAAATGTTAGTTTTCTCAGTTTAAAATAACAGTTATTTTTTATTCCTAGGGTGGAGATGCAATGCCATGCACACACAAATGTACATGTTAGAGGGGGCCTCGAGGTGGAACATGAGCCGGGGAAAAGAAGCTGTGTCTGTGGCGGGGACCTCAAACATCAGGACATTTGATGTGCGTTTAATGGCTCATTTAAATAGCATGAGCCAACGAGTCCTTGGTAGGGCTTTGATGCCAGAATTCACCCCTCCAGGAAAACCCACTGGTAAGACTATGTCTCAGGACAAAACATTGGATTATTGCTCTCTCTCTCTCTCTCTCTCTCTCTGTCTCTCTCCTTTCCTGTTAAAATGTGTTAAAAATATTGCAGGGGAGCGCATTGCAGTGGAGTACTTGTTGGCTCAGTCCAATAGAGGAGACCAGTTGATTCCACATCAGACTGACATGCCTGAAATTCCTGCAGAGGAGCCTGAAGATGACAGTGAAATTGACACAACTGTGTGCCATGCAGCTGACATTGCAGCTGGTGATCCTGACCCTCCAGTAGCTGTCTTTGAGGCCCAGGACAGCAGATGTGACTTAAGGGGTGTTTCTGGATGGGATGCAGTGGACAACCTAGCAGGCTATCTCGTCAGCCTCAACCGCACTATCACTGCTTTATCTACCAATGAGATAGCAGAGATCTTGCGGTTGTATTCTTGTTTGGATGCCATTGACCAGTCCCCTTCCAAGTATTCACTTAAGAGCAAGAAAAAGGTCTTGGAAGGTCCTTGGAGAGCTTCACGGAAGCGCAGTGGCTCGGCCCCTGGACAACAAGCAGCTGAGAGGCAAGTTGAATTGTACCATTTGACTTGAGTCTTCTTATAATGCTGCCCAGGGGCGCCGCTAAGGGGGGGAAAGTTAGGACGATTCTAAGGGCCCATGCACTCTAGGGGCCCACAGAGATCTGCTTTATAATTAATAACAGTACTATAATGTAATATAAATTATGAATGTATCTCTAAATTACAATAAAAAAAATTATTAGAAATAGAAAAATAAAAATACGGCTTATATCTGCCCCTCGTGTCTGTCACATCTGTCACTGTCAAATTGCACCCCCTCTCCTTTCACTGTATGGTTCAGTCCGTCAGTAACGGGAAGAGAGTTGACGCTTTGTCGAGTGCAATAGGCTATATGCACGGCGGCGCGTCACGCATTTCCGGTAAAATATAAGGCCGCCTTTCAACTTCCGCCGATCATACAGTACTGTGCTAAAACAGGAGCGCGACTGATCAAAACAACTAACGTTTTGAAGAATCGTCTTTATGTTTTATGCCATTATAGCCCACTAATACATGTTTATGTCAGCTACATAAATATGACATCTAAACGTTTGAAAGTGTCATTTCAAAGACGTGAGAACAGTACTTTTAGCTACCACTGCCGTGTTCAGCAGAGTACAGCGTCAGAAATTGAACTCTTACCTCAGTTTCCACACGTTCCAATAGACAAAGTCGTGCAGAAGAGGTGGGCTGTTAATATTCGACATGAGAATTTTACAGTAACAGAAAGAACAAGAGTGTAGCTGACATTTCCAGTCTAGTAACCTGATCACGGCTCCAGTGCCAAGCGGATGCAGACATGTAAAGAAAGGAGATTTTATGGCAAATAATGTTTTATTTTCATTGCCTTTAAAGTGAAAAAAAAAACCTGAACATTAATATACATAAACATTTCTTAAGCTACTTTCTAATTGCATTTAATTCAGAATAAAGTCCTTTATTTTATTCACGGTACATATTAACTATTATTCACTGTATATAATTAGAAATTAAACGGTCAAAAAAAATGTAACATTTTGAAAAAAATATTTTATTCAGATGAACAGAAACAATAACACTGAATCAGTTGTTTTCTCAGCACGGGGCCTCTTCTGTTACTTGTGCATAGAGGTATTTGGGCAGATACGCATTTAAAAATAAATACATAAATCACCCCTCTGTTTCATGGAACTTAACACGTAATCGATCCATTTCAAACCGCTGTTCATGGTTTATGCAACTTCTGTTCCATTTGGGTGCAGGAGGGACAACAGACATTACACATTTCAGAGTAATGGGCTGTCTGGAAAAGGAAAGCAACCAAATGTTTGCATATCCCACTTTCAACCATACAGGAACAGGAGCTAATAACTAGCAGATGATGGCATGGATTTTCTGATGGCTGTCCGCTCCAGGATGGAGTAACACGTATAATATTCTAGCTCTGAATCACATGTTACCTAGAAAACAGAAACAAGACTATTAATGGGTTTTAAAGAGAGTCATTAAAGGCAGTTCACCCAAAATTAAAAATTCTATTTACTCATCCTTCACTTGTTGCAAACCTGTTTGAGTTTATTTCTGCTGTTTAACACAAAATAAGA
Organism: Danio albolineatus; assembly: GCA_903798035.1. NCBI lineage: Eukaryota > Metazoa > Chordata > Actinopteri > Cypriniformes > Danionidae > Danio > Danio albolineatus. Next base: position 6,027 of record CAIGQQ010022143.1, read on the forward strand.
TATTTTGAAGAAAGCTGGAAACTTGCAACCACTGATATTCATAGTAGTTCTTTTTCCTACTATGGAAGTCGATGGTTACAGGTTTTCAGCTTTCTTCAAAATATCTTCTTTTGAGTTCAACATGAGACGAACACTCTTAAAGGTTTAATACCACTTGAGGGAGAGTAAATATTAATATTGGATGATGAACTGTCCCTTTAAGCATATCAGCAACACATTTAGAACCTTAACATCTATATTTGGAACAGGTAAAGACCTGAACAGTTTGAGGTAGAACTGTATGAGGTAGTGAAATACGTTCTGCATCTGCACCAATATCATTGGGTTAAACTACCCTGTAAATCATTAATTTAAAAGCAACTCCCATTAGTCACAATGTAAAATAAGGTTTCATTAGTTAATGTATTTGCTCACATGAACTAACAATAAACAATACTTGTACAGCACTTAATCATAGTTAAACTAATTTACTAATGAATTAAAATCCAGTCACGCTTGTTAACATTAGCTAATACATTGTGAGTTAACAAGCACAATGAATAAGCATTTGTTCATTAACATAAGAAACGAATAAATATTGCAATAGACATATTGTAGATGTTAAATTACCTAATAACACCTGTTTTGGGTCACCCTCCCTTTTAATTAGTGTTATAGACTAAATAGAAAGCATGTCATCTACAATGTTACACAGCATCTGTACTGCCCACTGTTTCAGCAAGAATTCTCAGCAATAACACAGTGCTGTTTGTCAATAATCATGCTTACAGGCTAAGATAACATCTGTGTTTCTGTGATTATCCGAACTGAACAGTGGTGGTCACTTTAGAACAGAAAAATATGAACTGGACAGAACTTCACATTTATGCTATCCTGCTCTCAGCTGGTGAAGAGACTTCAATTTCGTCATAGAGCGGTAGTAATGAGCTTTCACTGAGATCTCATTCTTGTCCTGTTTTACCTGACACGTTGAGACAGAATTACGTACACATGATATTTTTACTAACGTGATAAAGCTGCAGATGGACGCATCCTACGAATAGCATTACGTTAGCTTACATGCTAGCTGAACTTACCTTCATAATAGCACAGGTACGAAGATGCATAAAACTTGAAACCTTTCTCAAGTTTGCTCAGCAGTGTTGTAGTGCACATCCGGACAATCATTTGCACATTGTTGACCGTAATTCCCGAAAACAGCGAGTAAATTTTGACGACTCTGCCGCAACACTGTTTACCTCCGCTTCAAATCACCCAGACCGGAAAATGGATTGCGGCCTTTCGACAAATGCGGAAGTAATGCGTGCATATAGCCTATATGCAAGTTCTGCACACAAGCTTACAGGCATCACGTGAAACGCATTTCACACTGCTCAACAGAATATAGCGCTATTATGATCTCGGCGGATCCCAGCGCTCTGTGTCAAGACTATTCAGACAGTCAAAGACACGCGTGGATTTAACCACACTTTACTTGATCAAGATTTCTCAACTTCTCCCGTAACAGAAAATACGCTCAGTCGCTCTCTTGAGCGCAGCGCTGAGTTCACTCGCTCGGGCGTTAGTGAATTACAATGGCAAAAAGACAGTTAGCTACTCTGTGCTAAATTTGACCAGGGAGAAATGCAGTTAGTCTTTAAAGTTGGGACACGCACCTTTAAATCAACTGTGAAGGCCTTATAGGAGAAAGAATAAGGAACACGCTTATTGTTTCTCAATCCGTGCGCTTAACAGCGTCTTATATAGCTTTTGTCTCGTGGACAATTAACTATTTCCTGCAGTTCGCTTTCTCAAAAGCGCTCGAGTTGCGCATTCGTGCGTTTAAACACACTGGTACCACAATAAATCACAGTAACACAATAACTTTGTTTCTCTGTCTCCACTCTATTCTTCCGGACAAAATAGAAAAGATAAACAATGTTTTTGTGCTTAAAAGTCAGATCGTGCTGTGCCCAAAAATTCTCCACCAATATAGGTAGGGGTCCAAGCTACATTAAATAGACCAAAGGGATTTATTAGCTCATTTCAATTAATCGGATCTTGAGGATTCGAATCATTGATTCGACTCAATAGAGTCAGATTGAATCAGATTAAAAGATTCACACTTTATCTACCATTCGCCCAGCGAATAGAAGAGATCGTATGTCACCAATCTTGTTTATATTATTTACGTGGCCAACGATAATAACATAACACAGTATTGGGTTACTTTTAGCAAGGTAACAAAATCTACAGCTCGAGGCAATGACTGATAAGCACATAAACAAGAACACAGTTCGTACAAAATGAGAACAAAGATTTATTGAGCTACACTACGATACATGAAACTAACTACGTAATAAGCAAACAACAAACAAGCGCGCACACACACTCACACATACACACAGAGGCAGTTCAGAGGATGCAAAATGAGTTGACGACAGACCCAAATCAATTCTAGTACTTCTGACTAGATCTTAGAATCACACCTGAGAAACCACAAAAGCAGAGATTGAGCTTATCTTTACCTGCTTAACATCAATCAGCACCAGATCAGTTAGAGACAACGTTAATTCGTGTTACTTGCGATTTTGCTGAAGAAAATCTTGAATCTCCCTGGCTGACTTGAGCTTGGAAAGCACGTCGGTCCTGATTGGGTGGTGACTCACTCCGGTGACGTCTTTTGGGTTCACTCCCTCGTGATTGGCTGTTGGTTCTGGGTTACCTAGGTGACGGGCTCTGAGGAGGGTCCGTCTGCGGAAGTTCGTGCAGTTTCAGCTGTCCTGAAACCTAAGAGTTTGCATGGAAAGTTCGTGGTGACCCAATCGCGTGGCGGCGCGGTGTCCGTGCAGGGCGAAAGGGGGCAGATAGCACAGCTTGCGCAAGCAGCTAATGCCAAAAAGCAAAGATTTTACGGTTGCAGGGCGGTTTTAAGCGACCTGGTCTGGTCCATCCCTGTGGCTCCATCTTCCTATGAGCAGTGCCCATGAGGAGCGGGTACACGCCCCACATCATGTAGTAAAAGTCACTGATTAACAGAGAATGCATGTGGGTTTCACGTGGTAAAATCCCTTGTAAGTTTGTAACTCTTATATCGAAGGTTACAAAATGAATACTAGTTCGTCCTACAAACTTTTCATTTATATCACTGCATCGCAAATGTCATTAGCTACAATTTAATACCAAACAGTATACATTTCAGACACATACAGAACTTTTATCTGTTATAAGGGTTAAAACAACACATTGGTTAACCTGGCTGGCTGGAATTCACACAACATTTGAGGAAACCTATAGCATATCATTCAAAAGATGCATCTGCCTTCGTTTTGCATATTTCAAGAGATTGTCTTTAATTTCATGTATGGATTAAAAAATCCAGAGATCTCTCAGTCTTCTAGGAATTGAACAATTGGCGGGCGAACAGTGCGCCCTAAGGCCAGCACATGACCAGGGAGTCATTAAACAGTCTCGTGACACGAAGCCCGCCGAAACTCCTATAAAACGCCTTTGTTTTAGACTTAATAATTAACAAAGTTAGCCGAAGGGTCTTCCGAACATCTGGCACAAGTAAGATTCGAAATAAGGATCCTCTGTTCGGTTATGACATAGCCCTCAGGGCCAGGTCTAAATGACAGACAATGTGGCACCAATTTCCAGTTCTGATTCGAACTAGTTATGAAAGTTCTGCACATCTTCTGCAGTGAGTCCTTACAAGCATTTACTGTTTATTAGTGTAAATACCATCTTTTTTACTCTAATTGATAACCAATAATTAAAATGGTTTACACTAAGACTTGCTAAATAAACTGTATGCTTAATTTTTTTGTGTAAATAGCATTATACTTTTAGTAACACTGCGATAGTGTCTACCTTGTATAAACACAAAGTGTAAATGGCATATACATTCTATAAGCACTGAGTGCAAATAGCATCTACCATACCTTTTGTTGCTATATTGTGAAAATAGCATCTGATGCTATTTGAACTTTGTGTAAATGGCATCTCTTGTTATTTGCACTTAGTGTAAAAAGCATTGCTTGCTATTTGCACTTAGTGCAAATAGCCGCTGCCTTATCATTACGGACGCATCAGCTGAAAGTCACACACCACTTTATGGCTGTTTTGAGGATTGTATAGGAGGAGCGACGGCACCTGTAATGAAAAGGAAAGGGAATCCCGCCTTGTTTATGTTTATTTCAGAGTGTTTCATGCCTAAATAAAACGAAAGCACAGAACAGATTCCAACAGATTTAAGAGCAAGGGACGGCCCCTGGTAGTTCAGCGGTATGGGTTGCGTATAGGGAGGATCGGCTCTTTAATGTTTATTGACACCCGTCGGAGAACGACTGAAAATACGGGAGAAATACGGGAAAATAACTTTACGGGATGATAGCAGGAGAAAAATAAAAAAAGAGACATGGAAAACTAATATAATACTCTGAAACGAGATGACAGAGAGAAATACTCAAATCTTTAGTGTCCTTCAGCAAAAGCACGTCGAAACAACTTAATATAATAACCTACAACGATACTTTTAGAAAGATCTTTACATACCGCTAATGTCAGCGATGGTCAGACACTAATGCAGATCATACTAGTTTCTCATCGTCAGCAAATACATTATTTTTTAGAACGCCACTGACAGCAACGCCACCGCACCGCCATATTCAATCACCTTAAAGGTGCAGTGCGCGATTTCCGTGAAGCACTGTGGAATATAATAATAATAATAATAATAATAATAATTCTGTTAAGGATTTGGGTCCCAGTAACACTATCTTTTGAGTATATAAATAATAGCAACTTTGATTCTCAGTTTGACTAACTCTTATATGTTTATATTTTATGTTTTATGCATATAAGTCTTATTTTTCAGGCATATAGTAAATTAATCTGTATCTAATCTGTATGGAATCTCTAAAAAAAAAAGTTAAATCACACATTATTAAAAATAATAGATTATATCTGAAAAGATGAATTAGTAATAGCAAATAGAAAATGAAATAGTGTGTGTGTGTGCCATGTATAATCATAACTATAATTCGAGTATAAATGATACTAATACACCATCGCGCACATCATTGGCTAAAAGGAACATATAAAAGGTCATTTCTTCCATTGGCAGTGACTGTTCTGCAGGTTAGTGTGAGTCAGGGATGGGCAAACATATTTTTGAAAATGCTATTTAATATTTTTCTCTAACATACATTTGGGCTGCTAATTTTTGAACCATTATTATAAGTTATTTTTGTTAGATTAGCTCCAGATTTGGCTTCAGTACTGACTAAACTAATAATATAAATGCACAAATATAATATTGTAAAGCATCCTATAGAAAATATTAATTTAAATGAGATTTGTGGGGGGGTGTACTCAAATATGCTGAGCACTGTATGTATAATCATAACTACAACCATTACTATATATATATATATATATAGTCACTGTTCATTTATCCGTGTTCTCCTTTTGTAGTAATGTCTGTTGCATGGCTGTTTGTTTACCTTTTCTTGGCAGTGAATTATCCAGTCAGCTGACTAATCAGGGGGACCAACTGCAACCTATTATTGAGACCCGCTTAAGGACTCTGTTTCTCACCCCTCGGCATTCAGTCATTCATGTTTGTTTCTGAGTTTCAGGTCTCGTTCTGCTGCCTCCCAGGAACCTCACTGTTCAAAAAAAACATCACTCAACACCTCATTGGATGAAAAATACAGACCAGTCTCTCTCCTTCTATTTATTGGCAAAACACTACAAAGGGCTGTTTTCAACTAAATTTCCAAATTTTTAACACACATCAAACTGCCTGAAGGATATCGGCTTGGAAAAAACATCTCCAACTGCTTACTCATCTGCTTACATCACCTTCCCTCTAACTCCACACATTCAAGACAATTTCTCAATCCAGCTGGGATCATCCACCATTACCCCATGTGGTTCGGTAAGAAATCTTAGGGTGATTCTGGATGATCAGTGCAAAAATCAAACTCTTCTTAACAGATCATGCTGCACAACTTTAGTGCAACCTCTTGTCATTTTCAAGGCTGGACTCCTACAGTGCTCTTCTAACTGGACTCCCATCCTGCGCCCTTAATCCGCTACAGATGCTCCAAAATGGTGCAGCTCATCTGGTCTTCAATGAGAGCCCATGTAACTCCTCTCTTTATCTCTCTGCATTGGTTATTGCTCAATGCTTGTACCAAGTTCAAATCACTGGCACTGCACCCATTTACCTCCACATCCTACTCAAGGTCTACATCCCCTCCAGGAGCCTCCAATCTGGGAGTGAGCGCAGGCTATAAATCACTTTCCAAAACCTTTTCATTGACTGTTCCATGCTGGAGGAATGTCTTCCAGTTCCCAACTAAATGTAAATATAAGATTCTCAAAAATATTAATATTAAATAATACAATAAAAAATAAAATAAAAAATAACATTAATCAATGCACAGCACTATTCATTTACAAAATCCAATTCATAATATCAAAAGATAATTTGTGAATTAACAAAAATTGGATGTATGAATTTAAATAGTTTCAGAGACTAACTAAATTTGTCCCTCTGGGGCAGTGGCTCTCTTTGAATACTACATGTGTTTATTGCAACCAATTTAATCAATGGTTTTTAACCCTTATAGCAGATGAATCCTTCTACTGTGTCTGAAATGTTTGATGTCTGGTACTAAACAAAAGCTAGTGATATTTGCAATACATTGGTGTAAATGAAAAACTATTATCAGAAACAGTATTTGTCTTGTAACTTTTGAACTTACAAGATATTTTACCACATGAAATAACCATGTTTCGTCAAGGCCAGTCAGCGAAGGAAACACAAACAAATGTTGTCTCTTGCTGATCTGGTGCAAATTGATCTTAAGCAGTTAAAGAGAAGCCAAATCTCTGCTTTTGTGGTTTCTCAGGTGTGATTCTAAGATCTAGTAATAAGAGCTCAATTTAATTTGGGACGGTTCTCAACTCATTTTGCACAAGCACCAGAACTGAGAACCACTGCTCTGAGGTACTCAAAATAACAAACTATCATACTCAAAATGAATTGCCTTCCTAAAGTTACTTCTCTACTTCAGTATATCCCTGTAAATATTTCTTTACAATATTTAAAACAGTTTCATACTTTAGTCAATTAATTTCTCTGGAACAATAAGCACCCTAGGTTACACGGGAGTACATTGCAACAGCCAGTTAATAAAAAAGGGTTGGGGCTTCCTGAGCATTTATTTCATTATTACGCCTTCAGTCTGAGACATCTCGCGCACTGGTCCATCCCTCCTGAGAGAGCTCCATCTTGGTTTATGGTTGAACAAGCCATCCTACTTCCCCTTTCACCACTACAATGTCTATCCAACCATCCATTTATTCATATTATTTTGTAAATGTGTTATTTTTGAGGCTGATCTCAAAATATAATAATTTATACTGACAAAATTTTAGGTGCAGGCTAGGACTGTCTCTGCCATTTGCAGATAACGTTGTCCTTTTGGCTTCATAAGACATGGACCTTCAGCATGCAGTGGGACGGTTTGCTGCTGAGTGTGACATGGCAGGGAGAGAAACAACGCCTCCAAGTCAGAAACCATGGTGCTTGACTGGAAAAAAGTTGCCATCTCCAGTTTGGAGGAGAGCCCTTACCCCAAATGGAGTTCAAGTATCAGCGTTTTTTTTTTTTTCATGAGGAATGGAATATGAGATTAAAAGATGGATCAGTGCAGCACCAGCAGTAATGCAGTTGATGTGATTGTCTGTTGTGGTGAAGGAGCTGAGACGAAAGGCAATATTTTCAATTGACTGCTCAATCTAGGTTCCTACTCTCACCTATGGTCATGACTGAAAGGACAAGATCTCGGATACAACCGGACACATTTTACAAAGTGTTATGACCCGCTTGTTTGAGTCGCAACATAAAAAAAGAGATGAACCAACAAAACAGCCTGAATGCAAATTGTTTATTATAAAATGAAACTCATAGAAAAATCAAAGCAACCAACAAATGTCTGGGGAAAATAATGAAGAACTTAGGATATAATCACAACACTTTAACTACATATAAGTAATGCAAAACCATAAGGTTAAAGAGTCAATGAGATGGCAGGTCTTAACATGAGGAGTCCTGAGTTGCCACAGTGTCCTGGGGTAGCTAACACAACAACTTTTATACACCCATTGATGAGTAATGCAGGCATCCAATCAGGATTTACCACATACTCCAGTCTGGAGTCTTTAAAATTGATGTCATCAGAGATAAAATAAGCACCATCAATGTGCCTCCTACAACATCGGCCCAATTAGAGCTCTGTAGACTGTTAATGGATAAACTTTAAATGTTTTTCAACAGTAGGTGAGGAAGAATTATCTAAACTGATAAATTCGTCCAAATCAACAACGTCTATGCTAGATCCTATACTGACCAAATTATTAAAACAATTGTTTTCAAAAGTTTCTGAACCTGTTCCTAACATACTGAATTCATCCCTACTCCTAGGATACGTTCCTAAAACTTTTATACTAGCTGTCATTAAGCCTCTTATTAAAAAAACACAGCTTGATCCCAAAGAACTAGCAAATTATAAACCGATTTCAAACTTGCCTTTTCTATCAAAGATACTAGAAAAAAATATCATATCTACTCAACTATGTTCCTTCCTACAAAGAAACAATATTTATGAAAAATTTCAATCTGGATTTACAGCATTTCATAGCACAGAAACTGCACTCCTAAGAGTTACAAATGACCTCCATTAGTCGTCCAACCGTGGTTGCATTTCTCTCTTAGTGCTATTGGACCTCAGTGCTGCATTTGATACAATCGCAGGGAGTCAGACAGAGAACATCCAAAACAACATTATCTACATGAATACACTGGAGAGTGGAGTACAGATGTATCCGCACCTGTACAATCACTTGCAAAGAGATTTTAAGCCGCAGAGATGCTGTTTGCCAGAGGTTTATGAAACTGTTCTTCTCCTTGCAGCCATCATCGTGTTTACGGTAAAGCGAGGAGCGCAACACATTTACAACCCCACCTACTGCAGTGTAGGAGTGCTGGAAAACAGTATACCGTCACTCAGCCTTTTCAAACATTATTTAGACATGAAACATCCTGTGCACATGAGAAAATGTTTCGCTGCATTCATGTCATGTGTGCAACTTTTTGTCCATGTGTTTCTGTAGACACTGATCAGATCTGTACGGTTTCTCTCTAGTGTGAATCCTTTTGTGTTTTCAGATGTGTTAACTAATTAAAACCTCTTGTCACAGTGTGAACATTTGTAGGTCACAGTGTGAAATATCTGGTGCAGATTCAATTTTGATCCACATGAAGATCCACACCAGAGTGGATCTTCATGTGTTCATTAAGCTTTGCTGATCAGTTAAAACTCTGCCCAGACTGAGTGCATGTGAATGGTTTCTCTCCAGTGTGGGTCTTCATGTGTTTATTAAGGTCTGAGAAGTTTCTGAAACTTATCCCACACCGAAGCTGCGGTCAAACTAGAGTTTGAGCATGCAAAATTCTGTTTTATGGCGCTGCCAAAAGGGGTGGGATTAAACAAGATGTTTAGACATTAAAAAAAGTGAGCGATTGGTCCATATTTTAAATTTCTGTCCAGAGAGGTCATGTTTTGATCTACTATTGGTCTCACACAGTCAAGTGATACAATTCACAAGTAGGGCTGGGTATCGTTCCAAAATTTTCGATACCGATACGATACCCTGAATTCGATACCGATTCCGAACAATACTTTTTTCGATACTTTAATTTTAAGAAATATATTTTAACAAGATTACATAACACAATCTCAGAGAAACTTTGGTTTTATTTTTTTCAGGATGTTTGTGACACTTTTCACAGCAGGCTTATCTCTAAGACCAATAAACAAAGAACAAAAGCACAAAATGAACAAAGTGTATTTAACACAATATATTAGTGCAAACAGTTTTAATAAAGTTCAAGCAGTTTTAAGTCAATCAATTTTAAGTATTTGTGAGGCTTACTGCTGTTTAAAGGTTTAGTTCACCCAAAAATTGAAATTCTGTCATTAATTATCTACAAATGAAGATATTTTGGATTTAATCCAAGAGCTTTCTGATCCTCACATCGTTGAATATTTATTGAAATTATTTTTGTTTACTTTGCGCACAGAAGTATTCTTGCAGCTTCATATAATTATGATTGAACCACTTTTATCACATCGACTTATTTAGACTATGTTTTTGGTTCCTTTCTGGACATCGAAAAATGCATATTCAGTAAATCTATGGGAGGATCAGAAAGCTTTTGGATTAAATCCAAATTATCTTTATTTGTGTTCTGAAGGTAAACAAAGATCTTAAGGGTTTGGAACAACATTAGGGTGGACATTTAAATAAGACAAGTTTAATGTAAACTTCATTATTTACTGTTAACCTCAAAGCATTTAAGTATTGTATGTCTGTTTACATTTCGGAGCCCCAGCCATCGCGCAGTTATCCTCATCAGTCACGGAGGACGCTTGTGCTGGGCACATTGTTGAAGTCAGGAAAATACTGAGGATGATGATGATGATGACTGCGCTGGCGTGATCTTGCAGTCAAACACGGAGCAACTTTCTGCTCGTAAATTAATTCCGTGTACTGCGAGGTGTTTTATTGTGGCGCATACATTTATAAATGTGACAGCATTCACGAGTTGTGCTTGTTTTTCCCCTTTAAGAGAGCGGAAAGTGACGGGGTGTGTTTCCCCTTTAAAGTGTGTTTCCCCTTTAAGCGTGTGTATCGAGGAGGAAAATAAAGCGATCGATTCATAAAGTGTTCATCCCGCGTTTGATGTCTCTACTTTTAATTTTCTTCGCTTAAACGGCCACATTATCATATTAGACGTGTTGCCAGTCTTGGTCGCGATAACTTTTTTACAGATATTGCATCGCACGCTGTTGCCGCCAATCTTTGCATAATGTAGCCATACTTTTGATCGCCTAAACATTGTTTGCGTTGAGTTTATGATATGCTTTAAAGTGTAGTGTATGCATTACAGCCTCACATTTGACAAGCTCTGGGCGAGTGGGCGTAATACTGCCGTAAACTATTGATTTTCAAGACAGCCTCGCAGCAGGCTGATTCAGGCTCATCACCAGCATTTGATCCGGGCATATGTTAAGGGATGCCGCAGGTTTTCTAGCTCACTGACGTTGACAAGATTATACCCTTGGGTATCGAAATTTGGTACCGAACGAAAATGATTTTTTCGATACTCGATAGTATCGAGACGATTCGGTCGGTGCTTAAAAAGTATCGATCTCGATACCCAGCCCTATTCACAAGTCAGAGATTACCAAGCTTGAACTTTGCAATTTGCACAAACTTGTGTTTCCGTTCTGACACATTTGTATGCATATTAATAGAAGTCTATGGGGAGAAAAGTCCAGTGTGACTGTGGCTTAAGTACAAGTGAATGGTTTCTCTCCAGTGTGGCTCATCATGTGTACATTAAGGGATGATGAGCGTCTGAAACGCTTCCCACACTGGGTGCATGTGAAAGGTTTCTCTCCAGTGTGGATCCTCATGTGTTGATTAAGGTTTGATGAAAGGCTGAAACTCTTGCCACACTGAGTGCATGTGAATGGTTTCTCTCCAGTGTGGTTCCTCATGTGTAGAATAAGGGATGCTGATTGTCTGAAACTCTTCCCACACTGAGTGCATGTGAATGGTTTCTCTCCAGTGTGGATCCTCTTGTGTAGATTAAGAGATGATGGGCAGCTGAAACTCTTCCCACACTGAGTGCATGTAAATGGTTTCTCTCCAGTGTGGGTCCTCAAGTGTTGATTAAGGTGTGATGATTTGATAAAACTCTTCACACACTGGGTGCATGTGAAAGGTTTCTCTCCAGTGTGGCTCATCATGTGTACATTAAGGGATGAAGAATGTCTGAAACGATTCCCACACTGAGTGCATGTGAATGGTTTCTCTCCAGTGTGGGTCCTCAGGTGTTGATTAAGGTGTGATGATTGGCTGAAACTCTTCCCACACTGAGTGCATGTGAATGGTTTCTCTCCAGTGTGGATCCTCATGTGTTGATTAAGGGATGCTGATTGGCTGAAACTCTTCCCACACTGAGTGCATGTGAATGGTTTCTCTCCAGTGTGGATCCTCTTGTGTAGATTAAGGTTTGATGATTGTCTGAAACTCTTCCCACACTGAGTGCAGCTGCAGGTGAAATGATTCTTGTCTCTCCTTTTCAAAATACCATCAGTCTGTAAATGAGTTTTTTC
>CAIGQQ010022149.1:422-10845 GCA_903798035.1 Danio albolineatus
AGAGGATTAGATTGTATTTAAGGGCAATAGAACTAAAATGTTTTTTTCTTTCTTAAAATCAGCCATGTTGCTATCTGAGTTAATTGTAGTAAGTGCAATGTTTCAATGAAAATCATAGAAATGGTGTATATAAAATGCTAGACAAATTATAATACAATGTAAAAAATGAACAACTAGTAAAGAAACTCTAGCATAAATAAGAAAAATAAGTGAAGGACTAGCTAATGCTAAAGACGCTAAAATAGAAGTAAATTAAAGGAACAGAAAATTAATACCAAAATACAGATGACTTAGTATTAAAGAAATAATAATATAATCTGTAAGAAAAACTAAAATAAAAATGAAGTAGAGGAAAAATAGATGGAAGGAGTCTTCTTTTGATGGAGGAAAGAAGGAAAAGACTTTTATTAGGTCATGAGCTAAATTTCATATATTAATTAAGAGGGCATAGGGATGGACTTTGGGGGACTGTAGTCTTGTACCTACCAGACATCTTTGAGTGCACTGGCAAATGGAAAAGGTGTTGGAAAACACAATGGACGAACTGTTCGCTGTGGACACTTGTGACAACTATAGCAGTGATGCAGGCACTGCATGCCCAGATTATTGAGGACTGAAAAGGCTACTCATGTTCAGAGACACCAAAAAGGGCGAACAAGAGAATGAACTGATCAAACAAGAAAATTGCTTCACAAGAACTTTACTTCAGCTCAATGAAAGAAAAGAAGTCAGCACTAAGAGAGAAGGGGGAAACAATGTGCCATGATATGGAGAAATGTGTTGAGTCTGGACATCACAGAAAAGACTTAAGCACCAATCTATGAACCAGCTGTCTTCTCAGAGTGCGAGGAGGTAGAGTCTGGCAGTCCACCTCAAAGCAGTCGACCTATAGTCTAAATTGAGTATAATGTGACCACTCAGTTGGCAAATTAGACACAAAAGTGTAGTTACCCATTCTTGAATCAAATCAGACTCCTGTCAAATTGATTAAAAAAAAAAGAGGTATCAGGTAAACTGAAGGAAAATCTTATATGATGAAGCATTAAATATTGAAATAATGAATGTTAAATAATTTTGGTTAAAACTTTCAAAGGTTTAGTCATAAATGTGCTTGAACATGATATAGGATAAATTACAAAGCATAGGGGTAACTAAAGAGACAGACAGAGAGAGAGAGAGAGATTTTGATAACTGAAGAAATAATTTAGATTAGAAATTTTGATGGAATTAAGTATTAAAGTAAAATTGTATGGAAATATCTTAGCATTATCTTACTTTGAACAATCTAAATAAATATTGGAGAAAAATAATATGAAAGAGAGTAAGACCCAGAAAAGTGATTTAAATACTTTTATAAAAACAGAATACTGTTTTTCCCAATGGGATTTCCGACCCAGTCCTGTCTGAGCACACTGGTTTATAGGGCATTTATAGGGATTGTTTGCTTCTGAAATGTATATGTGTACAATGTGGTATAGGGTAAAATTGATGTAACAGTCTGGTATGATGTTCCAGATGAAAACGTTGTGGCCGCCCATACGGGGGTCGCCTAAGGTGTCTTTTTCCTCATTGAGGTTTTCGACCTAGGCTCACCTGGACATACTAGGCTGAGAAGATTTTTTATTTTATTATTATTTTTATTTAGGTGTGACCTCTTTCAGAGGCCAAGAGAGGGATTTGTGGTATTTTTAAGTTTTCTTTTAAAGTTTAATCTTTTAGAGTATTAGTAACAGTGAAAAACTGGGTCAGAGGTTAAGCTGTAATTTGCGTGCAAAAAATGGGGAAGTTTCTAAACAACTTGTGAAATATATCGGGTGGGAGATTCTGAGAAGTGACAGGATGTATGAGCAGATTCTGAGAAGTGACAGGATGTATGAGCTGTGTATACGTGGTCTACGTGCTGAACGTGTACATATGTCTTTGGCGAGAAATGCATTGAGAATCGCAAATGAGGAACAACCAGAGGGAGTGGACGACGATACAATAAAGGCAGAGGAAGATGGACTAAAAGGCAGAGGAAGAAACTCTCCAGCGCTGTATAGGTGTTACTTTTAGTTTCTCTCTGTTTTGTACTGAATAAAACTTTGAAACTTTGACAGATTTGACTCCATCCAATTTTGAACACGTAAATTGGACAATTTGAAAGTCCGACAATTCTGGTGACCGCCGACGTGATTGGAAGGAGGAATTTTTCAGTTCATCAGACGGACGAATATTTCTGAATTCAACACCAAAGGCGCCTAAAAAACCAGAAGGTAAGCAGAAACCTTTTTCTACAAAATTCTGCCATTGACTACTCTAAAAAAAAAAAGGTGTTGAATTGAGTGTATTCTGACTGTTTGTTGAACAATTGAGAGAAACCAAAAGTAAAATAATATTATATTGTGCAATAAGAGCATGGAAAATACAACCAGAGTAGGTTATTAGAATCTAAAGGGAAGTCCTTCTCTCTGGTGAAGGCATTTTCAGGGTGGATCATTAGGATCTAGCAGGAAGTCCTTTTCCCTGAAAAAGGCATTTTGGGGCAGATTGTTAGGATCTGAGGAAGTCCTTTCCCCAAAAAGGCACAAGATTGAAAATTCTTTTGTTTTGACGAAAACAAAGAAGATTTAATCACAGGGCAAATACTTCGGTGTTTGAAGGAAGTCCTCCTCCCTGGGAAGGCATTAAGTTAAAAATTCTTTGCTTTGACGAAGGCGAAGAAGATTTAACTATCAGGGCGAATACTTCGGTGTTTGAAGGAAGTCCTTTTCCCTGAAAAGGCAAAACACTTGGGAGTCCCTCTTGTCTTGACGAAGACTTGAAACTTTCAAGAGAGAGTGAATTTTCTTCCTGATAAGGTTAGGAATTAGAGATTCAGGAAGGGGTTAGTCTAGTGTAGGGAACATAATATAGTGCACAAAGACAAAACAATGGAGGGAGAATTTGACAGAGAATGTGAGGAATTTGGTTGCCCCACATTAGGGCACCAATGGGTCAAAATGATTGAGATAATGAAAAGTCAGACTGAACCAAAAGACATGAAAACTCGTATGAAAGAATTATAATTATGTAAACGTGAAATGATTGAACATTTTGGCACTGATTGTATGGATAAAAAGGGATCTCTCTTTCAGAAAGTGGGTACGAAAGAAAAGAGAGCACAGGAAGCTGTATTAAGACACAGAAAAGAGGAAGTAGGGCTATTTTACAAGCGAGCCCACGAGAAAAAAGAAAAAGAATTAAATATGGCTGTTAGAAGATGGGCAAGAGTAACACTTGCAGCCGCTGTGTTAAAGCAAAAAAATAAGGAAAAAGAGCAGAAAGAACCTGAGGTTAAATTGAGCAAAAAACAGGAAGCTGAGAGTGAGATGAAAACCAATTCCCCCTCGATATCAACTGCCCCCACTGCACAGAGATTATACCCAGATCTACCACCCCCATACAATCCAACTATAAACCAGCAGCCAAAACAGTTAATGATCAGAGAAAGAGGGAAACAGATGCCTGTGTTCATAGTGAAGAGAGGGGCTCTAGATTTAGAAGAAAAAGAGGAAGGCGCAGTGACAATCATATCACAGCAGGAACAGACAAATACTGAGGGAGAAGAGAAGGGCGTTGCCCAGTCAAGTGGGTGCGTGAGTGAGCCAGAAGAGTCAGAAGAGGAAGAAAAAAAGGAAGATGCTGAGGAAAGGACATATAGAATAGTCACAAAAAGTATTGAAGGGGATGAGTACGAAGAAGAAAAGGCAGTGACAAAGAAAAAAGGTTATGGATGGGGTGGTGATAAAGTGTTTGTTCATGTAGAAGGTAAATTAGCGATCGAAGAAGAAGAAGAGCAGGAAACTGAACGTGGCAGGAAAAGAACAAAAGAATATCGAACTGTTAAAGACATAACTAAGTCACCATCAAGGCGTAGTGAAAGGTTAAAAAATATAGTGCAGGGAAAGGGAAACAGACAGGATTTGTCAAGTGTGGGCTCAGTACTTAATTTGCCCCTGATGGCTGGTCCAACTGGACCAATGTACCAACCTTGGTCCCTCACAGATTTGGAGACCCTTGTGAAAAAACTGCCTGCCATAACAGAGGGAGGAGGCAGATGGGTAAACAAACTTTTTGCGTTATCACATGGTCAGGTTCTCTCAGTGGGAGACCTGAGACAGATAATGAGCAGGGTTTTATCATCACACCAGATGGCAGATCTGGAAAACATGGCAGACACTAACAATGTCAATAATAGAACCCCACTAGTGACTGGTGGAGGCCAATCACCTCTGTGTCAGGCCATAAGAGATAAATTCCCAACACCTGATGTCATGTTCGAAAACATGAAGTTTAAACACAGGGATGGTGAGAATGGAGCAGCATACATAAATAGATGCTGCCAAGAGTGGGAAGAAGCATGTGATGAAAATCCAATGTCTAACGCTGTGACAAATAGAATTTTCAGGGCAGCAGTGTTACAAGGAGCTCCAGCTGGTGTGACCCAAGCCATGGAACAGTCTCCTGAGGTACCAGGCAGTGATGATACTAAATGGAAAAGGTATGCGTTACATTTCATAGACAAAGCAGTAGAAAGAGCAGAAAAAGAGGGAAGTGAGTTGCAAAAGATGCAAAAGGAGCTTTTGAAACTGCAACTAGAAGAGAGGAAGTCAGCTAAAAATAAGGGCTCAAAGCAGATGCCTCAGCAACAGCTTACTGCCACACCCAGGCCATCACCACAGCCACAGGCTGAGCTTGGCCATGCACCATTTGTGCAATACCCCAGCCACGCCCCTCAGGGCCAACCACAACAACAGTGGAACAGAGGCAGAGGTAATCAGAGAAGTAGGGGCTCCAGCAGGAATCAGGGCACTTGCTATGGCTGTGGGGGCACCAGGCATTGGGCAAATACATGCCCCAATAGCAATAGGGGGTGTTTTGTCTGTGGAGGAACAGACCATACAGCCAGAAATTGCCACCAGCAGCCAAAAGGGCAGCCTATGAGTCAACCCCCTAGGGGTCGAGGCCATCAGAGAGGTAGAAGCCAATTGCAGAGAGAGGGGTGGGGCAGTAGACCAATACCACCTAACCAGCCCAGTTACCAACAACCACTCTGTTCAGAGTGGAATGGAACTGATGATGGTTACTTTGCATGAAGGTCCCCACAGAGAGCCCAAGAGAGGGCTATGGCCGAGCCCCTCTTGACTATCACAGTTAATAACAGTGATATAGAGGCCCTAGTGGACACTGGAGCAACTTATTCCACAGTTACTGAAGGTATTAGCAGACAACACCTATCACACAGTGATGTAGGGGTGATGGGTTTCTCTGGGGACACAGAATATTGGCCATTGACCAAACCACTTCCTGTTGTTATTGCAGGCCAACAACTTACACACTCTTTTTGTATTCTACCAACTCCCCTGTTCCCTTACTTGGTAGAGACCTCTTAATAAAAACAGGAGCCAGCATACTATGCACTCCAGAAGGAGTCATTGTATCCTTTCCCACAGGACAAACAGTTAATTGCTCACTACAGGGTGGATTAGACCACAACCAGTGGCTGCTCGCACCCTCCCCCACCCCAGACAATTGTGTAGACATTTACTGGGCCCTGTTGTCTCCATCACAGACAGGAGCATATTCACTTTTCCAAGAATGGAAAGCATGGATATACACATTAGATATTTTCACTCCTCCACCTGATGATTTACACTGCACAGTGTTTTATGACAGGCAGGAAGATCATGTATATGAGGAGGCCTTCATAGACATTGAAGGATCACAGCGGACTTTAAAAAGCACAGGCCTGTTGATAGGGAAAGAAGGTGTAGTGGCCCCAGTCTGCTTAACAAAGGAACAGGAAGCCTGGTACAAAATGAGACAGACTGCTGCCCCACACATATCACTGGCATTACACCCCACGCATGAGGCTAGGGAGCTAGGCTCAATGACAAAAAGGTTACTAGCAGTCACTGACTGGGTACCCACAGATAACACACAGCTGTACTACTCCCCATAAGCAGACAGTTACAAAGTAGTGAGAGAAACCATTGACTTAGGCACTCTGGAACACAAGTGGATTTCCAGGTGTCATGGCAGGGATAAATCTGATGGAGAGGGGGCAGAGGAATTAATTAACTCCATGCCACAAGAATTATGGTCATCAGGACCAACTGATGTGGGGTACTGTGACATAACGCCTGTCACCTTTGACATCTCTGACGGCCCACCAGTATGGGTCCCACAGTACAGGAATAAACCAGAAGCTGTAGCTGGCATTAAACCAACAATAGAGGGCCTACTTAGCTATGGAGTTTTGACTCCGCACCAGTCACAATGGAACACGCCTATATTTCCTGTCCCTAAACAGGGAGGCAAGTACAGGATGGTACATGACCTCAGGGAAGTTAACAGCAGAGTCACTACCCCAATAGTTGCTGTCCCTAACCCATACACTGCCCTTTCCATGGTGAATACATCACATCAGTGGTTTTCATGCATAGACATGGCAAATGCATTTTTCTGCGTTCCAATTGCAGATGAATGTAAAGACTGTTTGGCCTTCACTTTTCAGGGAACCCAATATTCCTACAACAGACTACCCCAAGGGTTTGTTCTGAGCCCAGGCATTTTCAATCAGGTTTTGAAACAACAGTTGGAAGATTGCCAACTACCTGAAGGAGTAGTAACAGTGATGTATGTTGACGACATCCTAATAGCCGCACCATCACCTGAATCTTGTTTGAGAGCCACGGAAATTGTTTTACAAAGGCTATGGGAAGCAGGGTTGAAAGTCAGTAGGGACAAGTTGCAGGTTTGTCGACAAACAGTCACCTTCTTAGGGAGAGTAGTAGGGGTGAGTGGAAATGGTGTGTCACCAACACATAGGACAGACATATTAACGCACCCAAAGCCACATACTGTAAAAGAAATGCTTTCTTTCCTAGGGTTAACAGGGTTCAGCAGACATTTTGTCCCACAGTATGTGGCTCTGACCAGTCCACTCAGGGATATGGTAAAACAATGTGGCATGAGAAATTTGACGGCGAAGCTAGACTGGACAGTGGAAGCTGAGGAAGCGTTCAAGAGAACAAAAGCAGAACTAGCTCATTGTAGCAACTTATGTACACCAGACTACAAAGTACCATTTCATTTAGACGTGTCAGAAACGACCACAAGTGCACATGGAGTTTTGTACCAGAGGCAATCAGGTAACAGACGAATTCTGCTGTATGTCAGTGTACTATTGGACCAAGTAGAAGCTAGACAACCACCATGTGCCAGATTTGCCGCAGGTTTAGCTAAAATAATACAAAAAACATCTCACATTGTCATGGGCCATCAACTGTTAATAATGACCTCCCACTCAGTGGTCAGTTTTGTTAATTCGAGTTCATTTACCTTTTCTGCCCTGAGACAGAGGAGGATGTTGAAAATACTGACAGCTGCAAACATTACCTATAATCACAATGGGATTAACATGGCTGACCTCATGACTGATGGAGAACCTCATGACTGTGCACCATTAACAGACAGGCTATCAGTAGTTAGAGAGGGCCTGTTGGCCTCCCCACTTCCTGAAACAGACAACCCAATCACACTGTTTACAGATGGTAGCTGCCACAGGGCAGATGATGGAACATTAAAGGCAGGATTTGCTGTGGTTCAGTTACAGGGTGATCAATTTGTCACAATACAAGCTGAGCGCCTTATGGGAAAGCAGTCAGCACAAAAAGCAGAACTATTGGCCCTAATCAATGCATTGAGACATTCAGAAGGTAGGGTGGCAAACATATACTCTGATTCTGTGTACGCAGTGTCAGCAGCCCACGTGGAGCTGCCTGCGTGGATCAGATGTGGATTCACAACTTCCTCTGGCCGGCCTATTACTCATGAGAAAGAAGCAAGAGAGCTCTCTGAAGCCATAATGTTGCCAAGCAAAGTGGCTATCATTAAGTGCACTGGTCATTCTCAAGGAACTGACCTAATATCAAGAGGGAATGAAGCAGCAGACTTGGCAGCAAAACGTGCCTCAGACTATCTAAAAGGTCAGTTTGTGGTAACTTCTGAGCCAGACGTGACATCCCTCCTGCCAGAATTCTCAAGAGAATTTTTGTCTGAGCAGCAAGACATGGCTGCTCCAGAAGAGAAGTCTGTGTGGAAAAACAAAGGAGCAATCAGACATGCCGATGGCTTGTGGACAACACCTGATGGTAGAGCTTTGCTCCCTGCGTCTATAGCCCCAAGCGTGTTGAAGGAAGCCCATACACCTGCACACTGCAGCGACAAACAGATGTCACGGGCATTGCAGTCGTGGTGGCATCCTTTTATGCCACACTTAATCTCTGGATACATAACGTCGTGCAGCATCTGCCAGGAGCACAATATTAAACCAGCTATGAAACCATCTCAGGGCTCATTTCCTTTAGCAAATGGCCCTGGAGATGAAGTTATAATTGACTTCACCGACATGATTGACAGAGTGCAAGGAAAAAGGTACCTGCTGGTTATGATTGATGCATATACTGGATGGCCTGAGGCCTTCCCGGTTGGTAAGGAAGACAGCACTGCTGTCATTAAATGCTTGATAAATCACTACATTCCTCACCATGGTTTTCCAAGACGAGTCAGGTCTGACAATGGCTCACACTTCAAGAATGAACATCTAGCTCAAGTGGAAAAAGCGTTAGGTTTGGTGCATCACTTTGATGCTGTTTATCACCCTCAATCACAAGGGAAAGTTGAACGGTTGAACCTAACTTTGAAAAACAAATTGGCTAAAATCTGTGCACAGACCAAGTTGACATGGTTGGCTGCCCTTCCACTTGCCTTGCTGTCAATACGCAGTTCTGTGAACAGGGCAACAGGGTATACACCCTTTGAGCTATTAACTGGTCGACAATTTCCTGGCCCACATTCCCCATTACAACTGGAACCAGTGCAACCACTGTCACACAAAGCATATTATGACAAACTGGTAGCTCTAATTACGTCATTTGACAAATTGCTGCCTAATGACTACAGGGGTCATGAATACCCGGCTCAACCACCTGACCGTACTTGGGACTGGGTACGCTTGAGAATCTACAGACGTAAATGGAAAGAGCCTCGCTGGTCTGCCCCTATCAAGGTACTTGCACGCACCTCTCACTGTGTTCGTCTTGCAGGAAAAGGTGATACCTGGTACCACCTGAGCCAGTGCTGTCCCGCTGACCCTCCCGCACGATCACTGGAGGAGACGAGGGTGGACCTAGCTTCGCAGGTCCAAGAGAGGGAGGATACAGAAGGTGCAGAAGGAGGTGACACACAAACCCATACACACACAGGGAAAGACCCAAAAGAAAATTTCCATCCATCACAAAGTAGCCTACAAGCTTTACAAGTGGACTACAAAACTGGGGATTTATTTACAGCCCCCAAAGGTGAAGCAGTAGCCCACTGTGTCAGTGCAAACTGCGCATTTGGAGCTGGCATAGCGAAAAAATTCAGGGAAAGATATGGGGTTGACAAAGTAAAGGCCCAGAGAAAAACGAAAGGTGACTGTGCTGTAACTCACGAGGCAGACAGAATAGTTTTCCATCTAATCACAAAAACGTTTGCCAGAGACTTACCCACCTACGAGGATTTTGCAAACAGTCTCATCTGTATGAGAACGTGGTGTAACAAATTTAACATCACCAGATTATCCATACCCCGGCTGGGGTGCGGATTAGACAAACTGGACTTCACTAGAGTCCTGGAAATAATCACCGAAGTTTTTTCCAGAATTAATATACTGATTACAATTTACAGCTTACCATACGAATCTTAATTTTTGCATTCCTTATAAAGAAAAGTTCTTTTATATATCTATTCTTTTTCTTCTTATTATCATTTTTCTATTGCTCATTATCATTTTTCTGTTGTTCAAATTTATTTTGAAAGTGTGTATTATTGTGTAAATCTTGTTTTCCAGAAGCCGAAGAGGTAGAGACTGACCCACAGAGACATCATGCAACTGTGGGGTAATTGGAAAGTGGTGGGAGTGATTGGGATAATGGCACTGATCATAGTGGGAATAATCTTAGGGATAGAGAACCAGGAGAGGGAAATCGCCATAAAAAAGATAACTAGACCAAAGAGGGCAACGGGGAATAGTGAGAAATGTTTCAGCTATTACAAAGGAAGAATTCAATTAGACTATGTTAAAGGGTCTACCACATCATATACATTTGATTTGTGTAGTGCATTTGACTGCAGGGGACAAAACTCATCCTGGAGAGGTTATGATGTGTACCTCTGTGCACCCAACTCGGTAGTAAGTAAGTGTGAAAAGGAAGATAGACCTGATAAACATGATGTGTATTGGCCTTGTACTGGGGGGTGGGCAACAGTTATGAAATGGACAGGAATATGGACCCCACAACCATCATTAGATAACAAACAGAAACCATTCTGGCAGGGGGTCAGCCTTCAAAGA
>CAIGQQ010022159.1:358-11062 GCA_903798035.1 Danio albolineatus
TATTATTATTATTATTATTATTATTATTATTATTATTATTATTATTACTACTACTACTACTACTACTACTACTATTATCTTTGTCAAAATTCAGAATTTCTTATAGTTCAACTGGCCTGTTATTGTTATTGCATTCCTAAGCACATGGTAGGGCTGCACGATATTGGAAAAATCTGACATTGTGATATTTTGCTTTGCTGCGATATATATATTGCTAAATATTTTAGGTCGACTTGTATGATCAAGTGTTTTTCTATGTAGTGCATTTGCATAAATTATAATAAATTTTAAGCAAAACATAATTAATCAACTAACAGTGCTTTATGGTTTTCTGGGGAGTCTAACAATATTCAAGTACAGAAATTCAACATTCAAATGTCAAATAACATGATCATCATTGTAAAAATAATACAAATAAATTATTCAATTCAATAATATCTTTCTCTTTTAATCTTCTATTAATAATCTAATCCTGCGATGTGACTATTGTAAATACACACGATATCGATGCTCAAACAATATATTGTTCAGCCCTAGTCCATGGTATGATAGTTTTCTCAAATTAAGTGAAGTCTGGTGATATACTGTAACTGTCAGAGCAGCTCTGGAGATAAAGTTCATCTGTCCTGCTTTAATTTTTTGTTCACTCAGAATTGACCAAATACTGTGATATGTTGTGTTAAATAGGAAAGCATTAGTTTGTTGGACTGAGTTTATGCGTTATGAAAATCACCTACTTAAAACAAATCTGGTTTGTCTTGTGAACAATGATGTTTTGACAACATCAGTTATTTCTGTAAATGGGGTGTTGTTTATTACTCGGTTGTAACATTTTCAGTTTTGTCTATTTTCACTATGATTGGTTATAATGTAACTGTGGGGCACTTTGTTTTGCTTGGCAGCATGTGTTTAATTATTATTGTGTTTCATCAGACTTTTAGCATGTTAAAGTTGCTGACAGTTCAAACCAAAGGCATGTTATGAATTTGCTCTTTGCTTGCAGCCAAAAGGAGATTCAAGCTAAACAATATTAGAAGGGCTTGTAAACTGCTTATTGGGAATGATTCCTGTTGTAGGGGGCTTGTGTGGGGAGCTCATGGATTTGCTTTGCTTCAGGGTAACATTAGCACCGATTACAGAAACTGAAAGTGTTGCTTGGAAAGGGCTGAATTTCACCCTCAGCGATTCTCCTCTGATTACTTGAAGAGAAAATATTCATCAGTCGTAAACTCTTTCAGGGGACGTTAGATTGTTTGCATGAAGTGAGTCTGTGTTTTCAGTAGATATCTACTGTATCTTTTCACCAGAATCATTTTGAAGCCATAGTGCCTGGAGTTCTCCTGCACCTTTTCATAATATCTTGAAATGCAGTTTGAGGTCTGCAATATATATTTTTTCATGTCTCTTCTGCCTATACCAAAACTACATTTATTCAATATCAATAATTCGGTAAAAACACAAGGATTGGCAATTATTTTTACCATTGGCAATTTTTTTAAACATGGTCCTTGTATGTAATTTTGATAATAATTCTAATAATTAACAGTTATTCTTATAGTAATTGGTACAAGAATATTGTTATAAGTGTTGAAAATACACGTTCTTCATAATAGCTTTGTGGAAATTGATACATTTTTCATGATTCCTTGATAAAATAAAAAATAAATAATAGCAGTTCGTAAAGAGTCATTGGCCAATAAAACAACATGTTTGTATACGTTCATTTATTTATTTATTTGTAGTTGTAAAAAAATACACAGAAAGACTCTTAACTTTACTAAATGGCAGTGTATGTGTGCTGAGCTGAATATTTGACCATCAATTTGACCAATCAAATTTAAATAAACCAGCAAAATAATAATAATAATACTAAGAAAAAGAATTATAATAATTCCTGACATTTATATAGTGCTTTTCTGGACACTCAAAGCGCTTTACACATTTTTATTGGGGGGAATTTCCTCATCCACCACCTGGATATTGCACCAGACCACACACCAGCTGATTGGTGGAGAGGAGACAGAGAGATGATATGGGGATGGTTAGGAGGCCATAATGGACAGAAGGCGGTGGGCAAATTTTGCCAGGATGCCGGTGTAAACCCCTACTCGTTTTTTTGTTGTTGTTTTTTTTTAAAGGACATCCTGGGATTTTTAACGACCACAGAGAGTTTAACATCTCATCTGAAAGACGGCGCTCATTGAGCAGTATAGTGTCCCCATCAATATACTGGGGCGTTAGGATCCACACAGAGCAATTGCCCGCCCACTTCCCCACCCCCCTGCCTAGCTTCAGTGGGCGACCATGTAAGAGCAGCAGAGAGCTAGCTGCTGGCAGTAATAGGAAACGCTTTTTGACAAAAAGGGAAATGAAACTTTATGGCAGAAAACAAGATTCATTTTACAGTTCCAAAACCAAAAGCTCTCAAAAAAAGTTTGACGACGTCTAAATTTCATATGACCAATGGTTACAGTACAATCAGTTATTAGATGTCATTAGCTACATTTCCATCCAGCTATTTTATTAGCATTTTGAATATGCACATAAAAAATCGGTTGATGGAAACGCCATGATGCGCATAAATTTAGAAAATGCACATTAAAAAAATGTATGCGTATAACTGAGTATGATAACCTTTTTTTTCTATAAGAAAAGATGCGCGTAAACTGCGATGAAAACACTTTTACCGCATAAACTCCAGTATGCGCATTATAAAAGGTCATGTGATTTTGTTATAAGAGATCATGTGATGATAAGTGAAGTTTAACAAACTAATTTCGAGAGGAGCACATGATAGGATTGACTACCTAGCCAATCGGATCATTCCAAATTCAACGTAAATATCCAGTCAAAACTTCTTTCCTCATCTTCGTTTTGGAAACCCCCCCATCCATCCCTTCTCCCTCCTTCCTAATTCTAGTTCGGGCGACACGGTGGCTCAGTGGCTAGCACTGTTGCCCCACAGCAAGGGGTCGTTTGTTCAATGTTAGCTGAGCCAATCAACACACTCTGTGAGGAGTTTGCTTGTTCTCCCCGTGTTCGTGTGGGTTTTCCCCGGGTGCTCCAGTTTCCTCCCACATCCAAAAAACATGCAACAAAGTTAAAGTCACAAGCACCTACCATGCACAATGAGCACAGTCAATCTATTCCCGGGAAGTTATCGAGAACTACCTGATCTCGTATCCCTCATAATGCTTATTGACCAGGCGGGAGCCTTGGGCTCATCTATCTCCGAGCTCAGGGTTCTCTCCCGGGACAGCATGCCAAACTTGCTAAAATAGTCAAGCATTATATAAGTGTGAACTCTTGAAAAATGTGTGTGAATGAACAAACCAGCAGGCTGAGCACATTGTAAAACATCTGAAATGTTGTTTTGGTCATTCTAAAACACCTTACCATTTAAGTAGTTGTGTTATTATATTATTAATGACCTCTAGAATTAAGAGCGTCTGTGCTCCACGTACACCTTCAAACGCCACCGCGCGTTTTCTGCGTGTCAGGATTGCCTGCTGAGGCACAAGTCATTTATTTAATAAAGAAAAAGATTTACACAGCTTCTCCTACTGCAGCAAATTACGTTTTTACTGTTGATATTTGGCGCCAGTTAAACAGGAAGTGACCATTTTGTCCGCTTTGACTGGTTGGATGGAAACGCTGCTTTAATCACACGTCT
The DNA here is from genome assembly GCA_903798035.1 of Danio albolineatus. NCBI lineage: Eukaryota > Metazoa > Chordata > Actinopteri > Cypriniformes > Danionidae > Danio > Danio albolineatus. The sequence goes on from CAIGQQ010022159.1 coordinate 4,032, forward strand.
TTTATGCGATAATCCAGTTTTGCGCTTAAAATTCATTCGCATTTTTGGATGGGAACATAGCTTTTGTTTCTATCTTGTATTTGATTAGCAGCCATTCTCCTGCTTATTTCTCATAAGTGTCTTGCCTTCTCTTCAGTTAAACAGTTGAAATGCAGGGAACATTTAAAAGTTTTACAGTTTTTCTTAACACAGCCATGTTATATACTCAAAAATCTGCATCAATATGTATGAATAAGGGGTGAAGTATGAATTTTCCACATTTGTCCACTACTGTATGTTTCAACAACCATTTATATATATTTTTTGCCTCAGGGACTCTGTGCTATCATTAACAATAATGTTGTTTTTTTCTAACAATTCAGAATGAAAACAACATGATAGTGTGGGCATATTTGCCTTCAGCATTTCACTCATTAAACGAAAATGTATTGTGAAAATGCATTCAAGTAGAGCCGAGTATATAAATATCGGTAGCTCCTGCATGCAGGCTTGTGGCGGATGTTTAGCTGTGCACCGCGGCATACTGGGAATGATTGATGCAGCGTGTCTGTGTTTGTCTGGACTCAACAGGAGAGCCCCTCCTTCCCAGGCCTGCTCAGGAATTAAATGATTATCTCAAGGGTGCTCCCCTCATTTGTATGGAAAAATTGTATTTGGTGTGGCTGCTTCGGGACATCCCCTGATAGTGCTGCGGCGATAGGCTTACAGATGCTTGGCTGCGACAGTGACGCAGTGGAATTGTGTCTCCTGTCACTCAGATGGAGCAAAAGGAGCAGAGATTCGGTGCTGCTGCCTGCCAGAATGTAGCTGATGTTTGGCGGGCACAAAGAATAGCTCAACAGCCTCAGTGAAAAAGATCATTGATAATATCGATTGTTTTAACTGCCCGTTTTAAGACGACTTTGTCAGTTCAGGGCATTTTCACACACGGGTCATTTGGAGCATTTGTTTCAAAACCTGCTGCATTTTCTTTCTCGGTTCAATACGTTTTGGCATAGACTGAATTACACAGTTGTTCCACAAAAAACATTAGCTCTAAGATTGATTGAACACTCTGGAACACTGTGGCCTGTAAAAATGTGGTCTTAGCCTGAATAAAAATGTATTTTTCAACTTAACTTGAAGTAGAGCCGATTTAAATATAATGGAATGTTGAAGTAGTCATTAAACTCTATATTAGGGTATCTATATCTACTATACAGGGTATACTGTATTTGATTTGATTGCCTGAAAGAGTTATCACCCTAATAAAGGCGGAACAGCAATTATTGGGTAAATTAAAGAAAGATTGCTGAGAAAAATGGGTCCCACTTTACTTACACAGAAATTAATAATTCGTTACAATGTATGTTGTGTAAATATATGTTTTTACATTGTACTTATGTTTGATTAAATACCTGTATGTAATTACATCTCTAATTAATTTCTGTAATTTCATTTGTAAATACACTGTTGACAATCGCTTACACGTTAACCCACCCTTAAACCTACCGATACCACCAAACTTGTCTTTAACCCTACCCCTATCCCAACTTAAGAGCCCCACAAGTGTTCTCAAATACATTATGAACACAGTAAGTACATTGTATTTATTTTTTTGATGCAAGTACATAGTAGTTAAGGTACACGTAATATAAAGTGGTACCAAAAAATGTATTATATATGAAAATGTAATGTGTATTTATATAGCACATTTATCGTGTATGGCCATACACCCAAAGTGCTTCACAATCTTCTCTACACACCACCACCAGAAAAAAGTTCTTGCGTATTAAAAAAAAACAAGACAAAACATAATAACTCTTGTCAGTTGAAATCCAGCTCAGGCAACTTTGATCAACATTTTAAGGCTTATTTCAGAGCTAGTTTTGTTAGCATTGTGTGACAAAAAAAGTACATGGGGGAAAGTTTAAATGTTTTTTTTTCTAATGGGGAATTTAACTACTACTTTTATGAATGAGTATACTATGTAAGAACCAAAATAATGAAGTATAAAACTGCTGACTGTACATTAATTAATTAAACCTTTATTTTTAAACCATAAATACAGTTTAAACAGCGCTTCATGTCAACAGATGATTGCTGATAGGGATGAGTTTGTGGGGTTGACTTGTGAGTTTAATCCTGTCTGAGAAATGTGGTGTCTTTTAGGAGTTCATTTAGCAAAACCAGCACTACAATCAACCTCCTGCTCATGAAAAATAAATGCAAGTTCACTACATCAGAAAAGACATACATACTGCATAGAGACAGATATAAGATGCAAAGGTTAAAATATAGTCGTTTACAAATCATGTAAAAGGTGTTTTATAGCCATAACATTGTATTGTACAAGGAACCTTGTGGAAGTAAGTCCTCCATAATTCATAATCTACCCTATATTCTTGATTTGTTTGACAAGGAATAAAAATCTTGCTCTTTTATTAGCTCTAGTGTTTGTTTAAGATCAAAACTGAAAAAGAAATTAGATTTACAAGTACGCTTTTTGTTGGTAAAGGGATTCTTTTCCCAGTGAGCCTTGGCGGATTACAGCTATCAAGGCAGTGCTAGTGTACAAATTACTGCATTTAACAGTATTATTTTAAGACAATTACTGTACCACTTCAGATCTCCTAAAGGGAGTAACACACTAGATGCCCTGCGCTGCACCACATCTTTTAAAATGATAAACTTGAATTGTTTTCTATGAGTGTACACACAGAAGCAGCAGTCGCCCGTCTAGTACTCATGATGCTATTCAAATTTTTGTCGCGCCACAGAGCACCGTCTGAATAGTTTCATGTTAAATAACGTTATGTTTGTTTCAAACTCGCATGATACCTAGAAAATGTTGCTACTTGCAGTATTCCAGCTTCAATAAAAATGTGTATTATTTAAATTTGAATAGTCCTTTTAATCTTTTTAAAAAATATTTTATATATATACCCAGTTGAAGTCATAATTATTAGCCCCCCTTTGATTTATTTATTTTTAAAATATATATATTTCCCAAATGATGTTGAACAGTGTGTCTTTTTTGGCTAGAATAAAAGCAGTTTTTAATTTTTAAAAAAACATTTTAAGGTCAAAATTATTAGCCCCTTTAATCTATTTTTTTTTCTCGATAGTCTACAGAACAAACCATCGTTATACAATAACTTGCCTAATTACCCTAACCTGCCTAGTTAACCTAATTAACCTAATTAAGCCTTTAAACGTCACTTTAAGCTGTATAGAAGTGTCTTGAAAAACATTTAGTAAAATATTATTTACTGTCATCATGACAAAAATAAAATAAATCGGTGATTAGAAATGAGTTATTAAAAGTATTATGTTTAGAAATGTGTTGAAAAAATCTACTCTCCATTAAACAGAAATTGGGGGAAAAAATAAACAGGGGGGCTAATAATTCAAGGGGGCTAATAATTCTGACTTCAACTGTATATACACACACAGACACACCTATATCTGAAATCTAAACTATAAAACAATGCATTTGTTTCACAGTAATAAAAATACACTGTGTACTTGTTGGAGTAATCACCCAGGCTAGCAAAGGTTAGCTTAATAAATAATATTACTACATATAACCAGTCACCTAGACAACAGATACAATTAAAACTAAAACATACATAACATAGTGTACTCACTTGCAATTCAAGACACAGAATAGACTATAGACTTTGCATGTCTGGTGTGCAATAACTCGAGCTGTTGTAGACACAGTGTGGTCTATCCGTGTGTGCGACAGGCTTAATTCACAGATTGCACAATCCACAGGTTTATCAGGACAGTGTTGGGGCGAGATTAAAGCACAGTGTTTTCTGAAGTCTGCTGCTGATTCTTTATGGTGTGGTACTCACACTTGGGCATCTTGTCAGACAGACGACTGCGCCAAAGAAAGATAGTAGCTGCAGAAAGACTCCATAAACTGCTAGACGCTGCAAGCTAAATGCTGTGAATTCTATTAAACAGTTTTTAAAAATGAAGTTGTAATGGCTTCTGCAGTTGCACATCAGAGCTTAACCTCCTCAGAGCTCAAGGTACAGTAGGTTTGTCTTTAAAGGTTTTTTCATTAACGTTAAAAATCAATTTCTTTATAGAGAAGATGAATGAGAATTTATTTTACTTCCGAAACTGTACCGTTGTGGTGAGCGGAGTCTTCCAGGGTTGTGGCTCGCGTACAGGGTTTCGCGCTTGCGTTAAATGATTAAGGGCTTCACTGATAGCTCTTTGGACCTTGAATCACCCATGCACTCTGCTTACCATATTAACAACAGATTAAGGTTGCAGCTAAATGCACACAACCAGGAATTATCAGTTGGTACTGCGAACACCCTGGTGTCAAGAGGCCCTTCATTGTCTATTCTAAATATTCCTGGTCTGACCCACATTTGTATGACGGAGCATTGTCATTTGTTTGCCAGTTGACATTGAGGGCGCTGCTTTGGTCTCCATATCTTTGGGGGATGCAGTGTTTTTAGTACCTGTGACGTCCTCCGTCATCATATCCAGCAGCCTGGGGCAGACATCATTTGTTAATTATCTCCGAAGGGGAAAAATGAGAGCCTTTTAGTAGTTTGTCTTTCATTTACGGTGGACACAGCACTGCACCTTCAGTTTTCGTTCATTTTGCTTCACGCTTTTGATCATGTGTTGAATCATTTCCATTTAGCCATCAGAGGATCAGTGTCAAATGTCACAGTTTCTGAATCAGTTCAGGTACAGAACCATTTCGCTCTTTTAATTTTGACTCAGTCTTTCATTTAGAGCCAATTTGTTTGGCTGTTGATAACATGTTGACTTCCCTTTTCTCTGCTTGTGTTCATTAGAAAGCTTGGACACAACTACTTCTGCAAAAACAAAGAGTGATATTAACATATTGTATGTTCAATGTTCTTTAAGCATTTTAAAGGTAAAACGATTCAAAGTACAGCATATTTGAAGCAGCATATTAGTTTTATTACCTGACAACTCAGGCAGATGTACATATGTTGCTTTATTGTGTTTTTGTAAAAGTCACTTTGCATGAAACTGCTTTGATATAATGACTGAGATTTGTGTACTTTGCTAGAACAGCTGCTTTCTGCTTAAGGACCCATTTGTGCTATTCACATTCAAATAGTTGTTTATTTGGTTCGTTTTAGACAGATGTCTGTGGATATGTCCTTATCTTGGATTAAAGTAAAAGTTGGCAATCTGCCTCAGTTATCAGTCTATTATTTAGTTCTCTTCCTCATGCCAAAATGAATGTGTCGTTGCTGTTATTATAATCTGATATTAAATTTCAGTTGTAACTCAGCAGCTCCAAAATGTTTTGTCAGAATGTTTGCTGTGGAAATGAAAATGAATGGTGATTTAATATGGAGAGTTCTAAAAGGACAGTGAATTCAAATAACGTATTGTAAATTTAATGTGGGTCAAGAAGTTGTTTTCATGTATACAGTAGCTTAATTATTGCATTTATAATTTCAAATGATCCAAATAATTGTGAAGAGAATTACACAATTACAAATTATTTCTATTTCAAGTTTAGTAAATGCTGTGATGTTGAACATTTTGCTTACCAAAAGTCGTCTTTATACAGCTGATTCAAGGCAACGCTAAATCATGTCTGCTATTAAATGGTTTAAAACACATTTGAACACTTATGCCACTTCAAGTTTGATTTCTGTGATGCCTTTACTGTGTAAAGATGCTTAAAATGCTAAAAACATAAAATTGAATTGATTATGTAATTTCCACTTTTTTCATGTTACTGGTAGCAAGCTGCTTCTTGGTCACCAAATTTGTATATTACAATTATTCATAGAGCATCATACAACACTGTTTGGAAATGCCAGATTAATGATTAATTCTGTTTTGTTTGGAATAAATAACCATTAAAATACAAATTTTAATACTAAAATTGTCATTTACAACAGCTAATGGCTAAGTACAGCCATAATGAGCATATTTTAGTCTTATTTTAAAAACACTACTACAAGCTTTTACAGAACCCAAACTCATGTCTTCTGAAAGTTATAGAATATAGAATAGGTTCGGGTGAGGAACCAAATTCTTTGTTTTTGTGAAATTGAAAGCGTTTTTCACAGATTTGCCCTCTCTGCACAGTGGTAAATGTACACATGTAAGTCTATAAAGCATGACTAAAGTCATTATTTTGCAAACACTGAAGATTTTAATTGGGTTCAGCGTTTTGCAAAATACTCATCTTTTTTAATTTATAAAATAGAGCAAATATTTTATTTTTCAAATATTTTTTCTAACCTCTGTCCATTGTCAGTATGTACTCTCTCACGTGTTATTTTATAAATAACTAACTACGGCTGTGCAATTAATCGCAATCACAAAATTCGCGATTTAAGCACATACAATTTCTAAGTCGCGAAGGTTGCAATTTTATCTATTAATTTATTGGATTTTTGTTTATGTTCTTGTGCGCATGATTTTAATATGTAAACCAATCAAAGCTAACACAGCACACCGGGCAATTACAGCTAAGCTGAGCGGGAGAAAGATGTTAACCAATCAGAGCTCACTCCGCGCACAACGAAGTTCAGCAGGAAAACCGATTAGGTGGTTTTAATTTATGTTAGTTTTTATTTATTGTTCTGACTGGAATTGAGGTTAGTTCATTATTTATTCATGTTGTCTGTTTTTTAAAACAATTTATTACAGTTTGGTTTATCAAGCAGTTAGTACTACTGTGTACAGTACGTGTTTAACTAGAGTTGAGGTTAGTTCATCTACATTCATTAATTTTCTTTTCGGCTTAGTCCCTTTATTAATCTGGGGTCGCCACAGCGGAATGAACCGCCAACTTATCCAGCATTTGTTTTACACAGCGGATGTTCTTCCAGCTGCAACGCATCTCCGGGAAACATCCATACACACTCATTCACACTCATACACTACGGACAATTTAGCCTACCCAATTCACCTGTGCCACATGTCTTTGGACTTGTGGGGGAAACCGGAGCACCCAGAGGAAACCCACGCAACCACGGGGAGAACATGCAAACTCCACACAGAAATGCCAACTGACCCAG
>CAIGQQ010022160.1:2049-13655 GCA_903798035.1 Danio albolineatus
CAAGGCGAGAGGAGAGTTTGAGCTCAGGTAGATCTCGAGAACTCCCCAAGATGCCTTAATAAGCTCGGGACAGCAGCCGCGTATTGAAGAACCCCCAAAAGGCAATAAAGAATGAAGCCATAACCGGCTGCTGAATGGAAAGTGGTACCTAGAGAGTGTTTGCAGGAGCAAGGATGGAATTGGTGCAGAGTGTGAAAGGATTAGGTTAGAGTGACTGCTACAACTGAAGAGGTGTATTGGCAGCCAGTGTTGCAAATGCTATGTGTGCTCCCATAGCAGTGTTGACTGCCATGACTAGACGGGAGAGTGAGACAGATGTAATAATTTGAATGTAGTATGTATGATCTCTATAGAGAGACTCTTAAATGGCTAGAGAGACTCTTAAATGACTGTGATGAATGTCGGGATAGGCTCAGAGGAGCGTCTCTGCTGCTACAGAGGTGCGATAGGATTTAAGCTAAGCGAAGCATCTCTACAGTTGCAAAGGAAGTTGGTGGTGCAGGGGGAAATTTAAGCTAAGCTTAGCATCTCTACAGTTGCAGAGGTGTCATGGAAATCAGTGGTGCAAAGGTGCAGAGAAGAATTTTAACTAAGTGAAGCATCTCTACAGTTGCAGAGGTGCAATGGAAGTCAGTGGTGCAGAGGGGAATTTAAGCTAAGCGTAGCATCTCTACAGTTGCAGAGAAGAATTTTAGCTGAGTGGAGCATCTCTACAGTTGCAGAGGTGCAATGGAAGTCGGTGGTGCAGAGGGGAATTTAAGCTAAACGTAGCATTTCTACAGTTGCAGAGAAGACTTTAGCTAAGTGGAGCATCTCTACAGTTGCAGAGGTGCAATGGAAGTCAGCGGTGTATAGGAGAATTGAGAAAAGTGGTGCATCTCTGCAGTTGCAGAGGTGCAAATGGAAGTCAGTGGTGCAGAGGAGAATTTAAGCTAAGCGGGGCATCTCTACAGTTGCAGAGGTGCAATGGAAGTCAATAATAACAGGTAAATACGCTTCCGCGGAGGCGTTTAAACTGCTGTGGCTGTGATGGAGAGTGTGTCAGTATGTTAAATGGAAGTGTGTGTGAGCTCAGGCAGAGCGTCACTGCTGTGGCAGTGGTGCAGAGGGGAAATGGAGCTCAGCGGAGCGTCACTGCTGCGGCAGTGGAGCAATGGGGGAATGAAGCTCAGCGGAGCGTCTCTGCTGTTGCAGAGGTGCGGTGGCAGTCAATGTTGGAAGGCAAGTACGCTTCCGCGGAGGCGTTTTAGCTGCTGTGGAGTGTATCGGTAGTGAATGGCTAAATGGAGATGTGTGTGAGCTCAGGCAGAGCGTCACTGCTGCGGCAGTGTTGCGGGGGGAGGATAAGGCTCAGCATAGAGTCTCTGCTGTTGCTGAGGTGCAGTGGTAGTCAATATTGGAGTGTTATGGGTGCTCTTGCAGGAATGTTAAATACCGTCCAATAGTGATGTGTAGAGATAAAAGTGAATAAGGTTTCAGTTAGGGCGTCACTGCAGTTGCAGTGGTGTTATAGGTGAGTGTGGCTCAGCGGAGCACCTCTGTAGTTGCAGATGTGTAGTGGTGTTCGGTATTAAAGTGTTAAGAGTGCTCCCCCGGGAATGTTAAATACTGACCATAGTGATATGTATAGATGAAAGCAAATAAGGGCTTAGCTAGAGCATCACTACGATGCAGTGGTTGAGAGTAGCTCAGCGAAACGTCTCTGCAGTTGCAGAGGTGTAGTGGGTCAGTATGGAGGCAATGTGTGCTCCCGCAGAAGCATTTACTGCTGTATTAGTGCAGGGAAGCGTGATGATAGTGGTATTAGGAATTGTAAGTGTATATAAGCTTGTTTAGAACGTTGCTGCTGCAGCAACTGAAACTACAGGCATCCTCTAAATGGGTCAGAGCTGTTGTGAATGAGTGAATAGAATTGTGGGATAGTTCAAGTTTGGAGGGAAAAAGTTAAAAGGAAGAAAGGTGGTAATGTGTTCCTGTAGTGTAAGAAAAAGGGGGTTTGGAATCGGTGTGTGTGTGTGTTTGTTTGTTTATGTGTGCTTGTTGGGGGTGGGGGGGTATCAAAATATATACAGAATATTCTTTGCTATTTGATCTGTTTGCTTGCTTAATAAAGAAAGACAATTTCTTTATCATGCAAAGTTAGGTCAGATATGGTGGGGTGGATTGAAATGGTGTTACTTCAGAAACTCTCAATCAAAAAGGCTAGTGAGAATTTGAAATCAAGGGTGTGGGCTGTGTGAGTGGAAATGTATCCTTTGTATAGCGTGAAAGCGTTAAGAATGGATGTGGAGTGTAATGGGTTGGATGAGGGTCAGTTTCTGCAGCTAGCTCTCAGGGTCTCTGAAAAACAAGAGAAATCAGAAATGAAATTAAACATGGTACATGTACAGCAGACATAATGAATTGTTTTAGCTGGTATCCATGAGCGGCATCTTAATAGGGGCATTGGCAACTGTGAATGGAAGCACATTTGTTAATGCATGGTATAACAGCTTGTTGTCACAATGTGCAAGGATTGTAGAGGTGGGCCTTTGTTCCCCTGTAGTATGGCAGATGGATGGATATAGAGCTGGGGACATTGGCTAGTTGTCCTGGAAGTACCTCTTGAAGGCTAAGCAGGTGAGGTGTTGGCGGAGTGAAGTTTTAAACACCTTAGTGATATAGAATTTTGATTAAAAGCAAACTGAATCTAACGCGGGGTTAATGGATGAAACATTACTCCATTTCTAACACCGAGTAAATGGTGAAACATCAGTCCATTTGCCAGAAACGTGCTTCTCCCACTCATAGCAGTCAAGCGAAAAGTTGTGTTTTTTTTTTTTTTTTTTTGTCTTTAGACACTTGACTGATAAACACATTTGTTGCAGACATTTTGGCCCCAACGGCCTTCCATAGTTGCAGACGTTTTGGCTCTAACGGCCTTCCATAGTTGCAGATGTTTTGGCTCTAACGGCCTTCCATAGTTGCAGACGTTTTGGCTCTAACGGCCTTCCATACACTGAATGCGCTCCCGCGACTGGTTTGGATGATGACGTTGCATCTCGTGGATGTTTATCGGCGTGTTGATATGTTGTGGACTAGGTTTTTGGATTGGATTGCCTGGACGCTTGCAGTCAAACTATTTCAAACTGCTAGGATGCCATGGATTTGTAGACAGGCGAAGGCCGACAGGTGAGTTCGACATTCTAGTCATGCACGTCTCCTCTTTCAAAGATGTATTAAATGTTCAGTCGTTGCTAGAGAGTAGTTGTTTTTGCGAGACTTCCCCTTATAGAGTGCGATGTTTGTTACCGCGGGTGAACCGCTGGGAGAGCGGTGAAGGTCCGGTTTCATTGTAATGGCTTAAATCGTCGGCGTTTTGAGAGTTAAGATGGAGTTTGAGGACGGTGATCGAGTTTTGGACTGTGGTCTTGCTGGGTTGAGGATGCGGCGGATGCGTTGTGTGATGCAATTTGAAGAGGAAGGTTTTGATGATGATGATGCTGTTGTTGTTATTGTTGTTGTTGAAGTTGCTGGTTTTTGAAGTAGTTGTTGTAGAGGTTATAGCAGTAGCTGGCTGAAACGGAGCGTTCTTCAAAACGAAGATGGCTGTGATATGGAACTTAGGGTATATATAGTGGCTTAGGACTCATCTGATTGGTAATCATAAATTGGATAATGCAGGACCAGCTGCGAGCAATCCTCTGCACGTGATCCTCTCGAAATTAGTTTATAAATAAACTTCACTTCATCTCGTCTATTTCTCCCTACTGTTGTTTTTACCCACCGTTCTCTGGATCATTTGATACCATCTTATTGTTTTATCTGCCTCCCATTTCTTTTGCCATCTCTCCCTCACATATTGTCTTCATTTAATTTTTACTAGGTCTTAAAAACATGTCAATATCAGATTTTTTAGTGGCCTCCATTGCATATTTATCTGCTTCCTCATTTCCTAAAACTCCAACATGTGCTGGAACTCAAATAAAAGTTAAAATGATTTCCATCAGTTGACTTATGAGTACTGTCTGTAAAATTTCTATCAAAATATCTGTTCTATATTTTTTTTAATGTTATTCAAGTCGACACCAACACCCTAATGGTTAAGTGCGCCAACATTACCATGGTGCTCCCGGCAACCCGAGTTCGATTTCTGGCTCGAGGTCCATTGCCAACCCTTCCTCTCTCACTGCTCCCAAATATTTCCTGTCAATTCTCTGCACTATTCTTATCCGTTAAAGATTAAACGCCCTAAAAATAACATTAATAATAAAAAGATGTACTCAAACCAGAACAGATAATCGTCTGCTTTAGTTTATTTTCTTCTATCCACTGTAATGCCGATAAAATTGCAGTCTTTTCACCTATATAAATAGTCTATCTTCTCTGTAGGTCCTGACGTTAAAAACAGGAATACTAAAAGCCACTCCAACTCTATTTGTCATATCTTTTGATGCATTAAAATATATTTGAACATAATAGTCATCAGGCGACACGGTGGCACAGTAGGTAGTGCTGCCGCCTCACAGCAAGAAGGTCGCTGGTTCGAGCCTCGGCTGGGCCAGTTGGCATTTCTGTGTGGAGTTTGCATGTTCTCCTTGTGGTTGCGTAGGTTTCCTCTGGGTGCTCCGGTTTCCAACACAGTCCAAAGATATGCGGTACAGGTGAATTGGGTAAGCTAAATTGTCCGTAGTATGTGTGTGTGAATGAGTGTGTATGGATGTTTCCCAGAGATGGGTTGCGGCTGGAAAGGCATCCGCTGCGTAAAACAAATGCTGGATAAGTTGGTGGCTGATTCTGCTGCAGCGACCCCAGATTAATAAAGGGACTAAGCCGTAAAGAAAACGAATGAATGAATATTAGTCATAATTTCTTTGTATGTATTCATATGTATCTTGTGCATTGGGTTTTAGATCATCTCTTCCTTCTTTATTTAACAGTGTCAACTCTACTGTGGGTTGAGAGATTAACCATAATGACACTGTTGACCAAGGCAGTGTAAGATTTATTGATACCTCATTTAAATTAAATTCTTTAAATATTCTAAGTATAGCCCAACCAAAGTTTTTAAAGTCAGTCTTTCTTTTCTCCCATGCTGGTTCTAACAATATTCTTGATGGATGCTGCTGGTTGTGCCCCTGTTCTCCAGATGTCTATAAAGGATTCGGATTTCTACCTTCCAGTCCTTCTCAGCATGGATCAACGTTTATCCTTTTCTCATTACTTTTATTAAAGACGATTATTGAACAAGTTAACACATTGCTTAATATAAGAATGTTCAGTGCATTTGCCTGTCTCTTTGTAATATTTTCAGGAGCCACCAAATGTCAGAGGTCACGAAGACCCTGAGTGAAACTGCAGGGTGGATGACTGCAAACAACATTTTCTATTGTTATTTCTATGAGTTAATACTATCTAAAATGTCTACAGTAGTTAATTCTTTTAAAGTTATTCAAATTTTTATTCAAGATAGACTTTGTGTAGTAAGGATATAACTGCCTGAATGTAGATTACACTGATTTTTAACCAGTTTTTATAAAGACGGCTGAGAGTACGCTCAGCCTTGTGTAAGAAACAGATTATACTTTAAGTGTGTGTGTGTGTGTTCTATTTGATTGTGGATCCTTTTCATAGGTCTGGAGTCAGCTCTAAACAGTCTAATGGATATCTGACGTTTATATGCTTCAGATATTGTTCACGCACACACGCACGCACATGAAAATTCTTCTAGGGTATCTCTGTTGTAACCAATCAGGTTAGAACGCCTATGTTAATGATGTTATTTGAAAGTATAATTGATGTTGATTTGTGATAGTAAGCAGAGCGGCCTAGGAACTCATTGCGGGTGTTGAAGCTGGCTTCTGCTGATGAAACCGCAAACTTTCTTCACTCAGTAAGCTTTATTTCAATCTCTGACTCCGGCTCTTCTTCATCTGACAGATTGGTAATTCATTGGGTTAAAACTGTAAAACAATCCCTAAATCTAAAGGGCATTTCCCCAATTTCTACTTGAAGAGCTGCAATTGGATTCCCCTGCCTCACACAATCTTAAAGCCTTATATTGAACCTTGTCTATTTCTAATAAACTGCATGTTTGCAACAGACGCATACAAAGCACCCATAATCAAGCATAAATCCCATCAAACCTGTGCATATCTCCCCTAATGCTATTCTATTATTTTTAGTATAACATAATATACTCAATAGTTGTGAAAAACTACTCCATTGGATCCTATGTTTATATTACTATAGGATTACCACAACATATTTGTTTCAAATACTTCAGTGTTTAATAAACAATAATATTCACTATAAATTTCATTAAACAATTTTCATGTGGGCTACCCTCCCTCTGGGAATTTGTGGTGCAATGTACAAGTCATTGTACTTTATTTGTAACAAATAGATTTACATTCAGTTTATATTTGAAATTAAAGTTAGAATATGGATTAAGTGGTGGACACCAGAATAGTTTATTAAAGGACATTACTGCACAAACATACAGTAATCAATCACGTTGTATTGTTCTTTTATAGGGTTAAAATCGGTTGTAGAGCAACATGCTTGTTTTAAAAGATTGAAAGGTTTATTCTATAACGCTTATGACTTTATGTTATGACTTAACTCTCAGGACAGTGAACGTTGAGGCAATATTTACAGAAAACTTACTTTTTGTTTGCATCTGAATCAATCTCGGATTCATAATGTTCATTTGTAACCAGAGATCTTATTCTGCAGAAAAAGTAAATTAACGTCGTAATTCATGTTCGCAAACTTAATTTAACAGAACCATATAAAATTACAGAAAGCCCTTTAATACAGATTAGGTGGCTCTTAAAAGAGCCTTTGGGGTGGCTGAAGGTGATTCAGCACTTTACTTGGAGCTGGTGTACTTTGTAACAGCCTTTGTTCCCTCAGACACGGCGTGTTTGGCCAGCTCTCCGGGCAGCAGCAGACGCACGGCGGTCTGGATCTCTCTGGAGGTGATGGTGGAGCGCTTGTTGTAGTGAGCGAGACGAGACGCCTCACCGGCGATGCGCTCGAAGATGTCGTTGACGAACGAGTTCATGATGCCCATCGCCTTGGAGGAAATGCCAGTATCAGGGTGGACCTGCTTTAGCACTTTGTAGACGTAGATAGCGTAGCTCTCCTTCCTGGTCCTCTTGCGCTTCTTTCCTCCTTTACCGGCGGTCTTGGTGACCGCTTTCTTGGATCCCTTCTTGGGTGCAGTCTTTGCTGGCTCAGGCATGTTGATGATCTCAGAGTGTGAAACCGAATAACGCTCCTACACTGTACGGAGTATTTATTGAATGTTTTACCAAGCCAGAGGACTGTATTGTATCTCTATTGGGTGCTCTCGCTCATCTAACGAAGATCTCATTGGTCGGAATTAGGCTGCTAGATAAACTTCTGGCCAATCGCAGGCTCGTAAATGTGAATAATTTCCGTCCAACCCCAGTGATCTCCTTTACTGCTTCTTTGTTTGTCTAACTTTCCCGCCTTAATACAAAAGCCTTGAATTATCATACAGCTCTATTATGGTTTCTACACCATCTCTAAAATGTTATTAGTAGGGATGGCTGACGTGAAACTGACGTTTCGACACAGTGTCGAGATCCCGAAGCGCAAGTGTTTCGAATCACTGCACCGAAGCAGGATCCGAAACACCTAGAAACACCACGTGACAAAAGTGTTTCGAACCACCTGCTCACGTGACTAAAGCGATTCAAAGCATCGATCAGTTCAGAAGTGTGACCTGGCGAATCCCCATTTGACTGACAGGGTTCGTGAAACTTTTGTCTCATATAGAACTGCGTGCATGTTGTGCTTCAAATGACTTTTGGGTTCGAATCCCGACTTGTACAAACACTCCAAAATCATGGTTTTATGTATTTTAATCATGTTACTGTTTTATGGTGTAGTTTGGGTAGGATACAGCTGCTGATACGCCATCGATATAGCATCATTTTTGTAACACTGATATGATAATAATTAATATATTTACACTACTGTGATGATTGGGTTTAGGGTAAACATTAATAACATACAATAGTCAATTTTATGAAAAATATAAATAATTATTGTTAACTTCTGGCCACAGCCATAGGTGATCTAGCAACAGCCCTGTTTTATGACCAAAACAAGACATATTTATTCACAAAGTGTTTATTCGTATGTCAGACCAATGTTGAAACAAAACGATACAAGAACAGAGCCATTCCAACTGATATTAAAGGATTTCAAAATCATTGTAACAGCCTGGATTTGAACCCACTTTACCTGCATGGTTGTCAGGGACCTTACCCGCTCCACTAAACCGCTTGAAGATCTGACCTTACAAAGTGGGGTTTAACACCTTAATTTGCTCAACTGGTTGTTTGCTGAAGCTGTTCCAATGCAATACATGGAAAATGACCACTAGGTGTCACCGTACAGTGGGGTTTCGAAACGTTTCGAAGCTTCGATACATTTGCTTCGATTGTTTCAGTGTTTCGTGAAGCCTCGCTTTGCCCACCACTAGTTATTAGAATGATTTTACAGTGTGTATAATGACCAAAGATGTAGAACTATCTCAGACAAAGGGATGTTTGAAATTTACTATTCACTAACAAAGCAGCTAAGCTGTGAACAGAAGCGTTTTTCAATAACGGATAATCTAATTTCCATAAAATTATGATTGCAAGAGCTATTTATGCATTATTCGTTTGTGATTATTTAGTTAAAAAGGTTCAAACATAGTGAAAATTGATATTGAAATATAATAAGAATTCATAGTGATTGTATTATTTAAAGTGCATAATTTAATAATTAATAAAATTTAAAAACTTTTACTTTTGTATTTTTGACAGTATGTCATGAGCTATGTTGTTACTTTTGAGCCATGAGCTATACTGACTATTGTACCCTTTGTATTTTTCTTTAGCATTTCTTCAGTAAACCTTGTCTTATTTTTTTTAAATACTGGTTGTTGGACTGGCTGCAAAATGTGGTACATAAGCATGTGCACGAAATGTGTGCCACTATTATTCGTCGACATTGGAGATTTTCATCATCTAACATATCGCTAGTATCGAAGACTCGCTGTATTTTACGATATGACCTCTAACTGCAATAATTAATAACCAGGTGAATTTGTATTTGTGCAATTATATCTATTATTTAAATAGTTTAAAGAACGTTTTAAATAATTAAAAACTGTGACGTAACATTATCATCTTTTTGTGTAATGATTTAAAAGTTTAGAATTAGTGACACCTGGAGCAAATTCCCCTCTAAACTTAAGCACTTTCGTACACGCTGTACATAAATTGTTCTGGTATTTTTAAGCTTTCACGTTATTATGCAAAGTAAAAAAAAATAAGTTATGGAAGCACACAACTATTTGTCACAAAACTTTCAAAATGTGCTCTTTATGAAAGTGTGGGTGGCTCTAAAAAGAGCCGTTGGATTTTCAGGAGGACAAGCAGATGTTTAACCGCCGAAGCCGTACAGTACAGTTATTTAAATAGTTACACATTGGTGTTTTGTGTATTTAGAAATGTAACATTTTCAGTGAATAGTTGATTTCTGTTCCTTTTTTGTACTACATTTACATTTGAACAATAAATCATCTGCTAGCTACAGTCACGGCCGCTCTCTTACTAAATACTGATAAGTAGTGGACAAAATCAACAATAAAATGCATAGGTCAGTATAACTACATTGCAGACAAAAAGTTTGGATAGCTAGCTTGGTAGTAGAGGGCCCATGCTCATATTTTTTCATGGGGCCCAAAATTGCTAGTGGCGCCCCTGCATCAGATTATTGATTATAGCATTGCGAAGTCTGTGTATTATAACTCTAAAAAGCTTGTTGCTGTTTTTGGTACTGGGCCTTTAAGGCTAGTCCTCACAGTTCCCACGTGCCTCAATCTCCACGCATGGAAGGGAGCCGTAGAACAGATCCCCCCTCTAGACATCGAGTCAGAGTTTTACAGCCGTTACTTCATTGTTCCAAAAAAGGATGACAGCTAAATCGCTCAGTACAAAGTTCACGCACAGCACAGGCACACACGCACACACACACACACGCACACACACACAGACAGACAGCGCACGCGTTGAGCTTTGCACTCTTTTTGCAAGCAAATGTGACAGGATACAGGTTTTTATCCACTGCTGTATGGATATCTGTTATGTTAATGTACAAAATAAACCTGATTTAATGTCAACAAACCGAGATCGAAGCGTCTTTCTTTTTTTAATTGTCCTGACACGCAGCTGTGGTGATGCAGTAAAGCTGAAGTAAATCAAACATGCACTGTTTTAAAACATTTAAACTTGTGAAACTCACTCTTGATCACATCTGATGATGATTAATGACCTTCGCGAACTGAACAGACCTTTTATTCCCGGTTGCTTTGTGCACGTCCTGTTGATATGATTATACGCGTTACTACAGAGACATGTTAATAATCAGCTGTCAGTCAATTCAGTAGGCAATTCAAAGTTGCGATCGGTCTCAAAACCACTCCAACTGGTCCACCGTTTTTATGCTGTTAAATTAATGGGAAAAAAAAGGACTGGGTGTGTTTATATCACCCCAAAATCACCGTCTATACACTATACCTACACATATGTCTGTCAAAACAGCTTAAAAAGTAGATTTTTCAAAAAAGGAGCTCGTTAAGACCTAAAATTTTATGTTGGATCTTAAGACTTTTTAAGACCCTGCAGAAACACAATAGCCCTGGTAATTAGTTATTATAATAATGATGTAATTCTAACTCAGATACTATCCGTGAGAACTAGTAACAACTACTAGAAACAAGATTAAACCCATAAAAAAGTTGATGAAAAAGGGAATTGTGATTCACGTGACATATGCAAATGGAAAGTACTAAGCCAACACTAACACTGTAATAGCAGATATCTTCTAAGACAGGCATCACCAATCTCGGTCCTGGAGGTCCGGTGTCCTGCAGGGTTTAGCTCCAACTTGCCTCAAAACACCTGCCTGAATGTTTTAAGTATACCTAGTGGGAGCTTGATTAGCTTGTTCAGGTGTGTTTGATTAGGGTTGGAGCTAAAATCTGTAGGACACCGGACCTCCAGGAACAAGTTTGGTGATCCCTGTTCTAGGAGAATACTGTAGGTCAAATATCCTCAGCTCAGTTAAACCTTTTATTAATTTATTGTTCTTAATTATTTTATATCAGGGTTCTTGCACCATTTTAAAAGTAAAATTTAATGCTTTTTAAGACCTTTTTAAGACCTCAACAAATAAAATTTAAGACCCAAAAATTTCATAATTTCTTTAGAATAGGTTATACATTTGGGCGCCACGATGGCGTAGTGAGTAGCACGTTCACCTCACAGCAAGAAGGTCGCTAGTTCGAGCCTCGGGCTGGGTCTGTTGGCATTTCTGTGTGGAGTTTGCATGTTCTCCCCGTGGTTGCGTAGGTTTTCTCCGGGTGCTCCGGTTTCCCCCACAGTCTAAAGACATGTGGTATAGGTGAATTGGGTAGGCTAAATTGTCCATAGTGTATGAGTGGGAAGGAGTGAGTATGGATGTTTCCCAGTGATGGGTTGCAGCTGGAAGGGCATCCGCTGCGTGGAACAGGTGCTGGATAAGTTGGCGGTTCATTC
>CAIGQQ010022161.1:206-13948 GCA_903798035.1 Danio albolineatus
TATTTCATGACTTTAATTCTATGGGTGTTCCCATACTGGTGTTCAGTAGCTGTGTGAATGACACTGAGCACCTTCTACACACTGATACACTCTTCTGCTAGTGGGAACAGTTGTTAGTGATGAGCATTGGTTCATTATGTAACTTCCTCATCCCCATCTGCATATGGCTGTGTTAACGGTGTCTATCTGTGTAACAAAAGATGTGGAGATGTCGATAATTCAAAATACAGACATATTACCTCTATAATTTAATGAAATACGGGAGTTTACTGCAAAAATGAGAAATAAATTTTATTGTTTGTACTGTATTTTTAACGATGAAATACAGGCAGCCACAGCTGCTGCTTTTTACCGTATATTTTATGGATTTATTTTTTATAGTGTAGCTTGGAAGTAACTATCAAAAGTTAGGTCAGAAAAGTATGGAGTGCCTCAATGATCGGTTTTAGGCCCTTTGCTATTCACAATATTCATGCTGGGAGATTAGGGATGTACAATAAACTCATTCACTGTAAAAATAGCTTTGATTTCAACGGTAAACAAAGGTAAAAATGTTACAGTAAAAATCTGTAACCTGGTTAACAGTGTGTTTCCTTAATATATACGCTGAATAACCTTAAATTGACTTTCCCAGAATTCCCTGCATGGCATATCACTTATTATGCTGTTTGTTGACATTACTATGATCTTTTCAGTTGTTTCCCCATCAGTGATGTACATTAGAGATTTATGTTACATCTAATGTTCATAAACAATGTTTATTTCATGACTTTAATTCTATGGGTGTTCCCATACTGGTGTTCAGTTGCTGTGTGAATGACACTGAGCACCTTCTACACACTGATACACTCTTCTGCTTGTGGGAACAGTTGTAAGTGATGAGCATTGGTTCATTATGTAACTTCCTCATCACCACCTGCATATGGCTGTGTTAACGGTGTCTATCTGTGTAACAAAAGATGTGGAGATGTTGATAATTCAAAATACAGACATATTACTTCTATGAATAATGAAATACGGGAGTTTACTGTAAAAGTTAATTTTACAGTTTGTACCATATTTTTAAAAGTGAAATACTGGCAACCACAGCTGTTGTTTTTAATAGTAAATTTTACGGATTTATTTTTTAAAGTGAACTTTATAACTTCTAAAATAGGGTTTCTTAAAGTAAATTCAAGACTTTGAGACCATTATGAATAAACTTTTAGACTCATACAGGGTTACACGCTGTGGATTTGTTCTAATGGCCCAGTTACTTCTGTCTATAGTTTTTGTATTAATGGAAGGTTATGTAAAGGGATGTGTTGCTTTAGTTTTCTTTCTCTGATTAGGGAATTTAATTTGGAGAATTTCCAGTAAACATGTTGAACAACTGTCCTGAATTGTATCTCTTTGCAATAACTTAAAATATAAAAATGTTGTTGTGTGAGGTGTTAGCCCGATAGGGTAGCTTTACTTGGACATAAGAACACTTCAAGGCCTAAAATTTAGCTTTTGAAATGTTAGACTTTTTAAGACCCCGCAGACACCCTATAAAAACAGTTATTATTAAATATTAGGCAGGTAATAAGCCACAATTCATGCTGTTAACAACTGGTCCATTACCTGCCTATTATTGCAAGATGAACTGTTTTTATGATTTTAATCTACATGTCTAATTCTACCCAAAACCCAAACCCAACTTCCACCTTACTATTAATACACAGCTAATTCACAGTTAGTTGAACTAATAGTCTTTAAGAGGCTTGAAATAAAGAGTTACCAAATAATCTTGTTTTTGTTTGGAAACGACTACCAAAAGTCGGACTAGTGAAGTTTGGAGTGCCTCAAGGATTGCTTTTAGGCCCTTTGCTATTCACAATATACATACTGGGAGACATGATTAGAAGACACGAGATTACATCAATTATAAATTTCAACAAAGCCTGATGAGATATCTGAACTGTCTATGTTAACTGAGGGGAATTAAAGATATAAAGGACTGGTCAAACAACAATTAGCAAAATAATCTGCCAATGAGAATAGCAGAATAACTGGTAACACTAAGTCACAATTTATGCTATTTACTATTGGTCCATTACCTGCATACTATTGCAAGATTTACAGTTTTATGGAAGTTATAAATTATGATTTTATTCTACATCTCTAATCCTACCCAAAACCTAAACCCAAATTCCACTTTACTGTTAATACGCTGCTAATTAGCAGTTTGTTGAGCTAATAATCTTAGGTAATGGCTTGTTAATAGAATTAATTGTGACTTATAAAATAAAGTGTCACCAAATAATCTTGTTTCTGCTTTGAAGTAACCATTAAAAGTCAGGTCAGTAAAGTATGGAGTCCCTTAAGGATCAGTTTTAGGCCCTTTGCTATTCGTGCTGGAAGATTAGGGATGTACAATAAACCCATACTTTATAACTTTTAAAACAGGGTTTCTTGAAGTAAATTCAAGACTTTATAAGACCCTTTTAAGACTATTATGAATTAACTTTTAGACTTATACAGGGTTACATGCTGTGGATTTGTTCTAATGGCCCAGTTACTTCTGTCTATAGTTGTTGTATTAATGGAAAACTATGTAATAATATGATAATAATAATAATAATAATAATTCCTTACATTTATATAGCGCTTTTCTGGGCACTCAAAGCGCTTTACACAATGGGGGGGATCTCCTCATCCACCACCAGTGTGCAGCATCCACCTGGATGACGCGACGGCAGCCATTTTGCGCCAGACCGCACACCACACACCAGCTGATTGGTGGAGAGGAAACAGAGTGATGAAGCCAATTATGATATGGGGATGTTAGGAGGCCGTGATGGACAGAGGCCAATGGGCAGATTTGGCCAGGATGCCGGGGTTAAACCCCTACTCTTTTTCGAAGGACATCCTGGGATTTTTAACGACCACAGAGAGTCAGGACCTCGGTTTAACGTCTCATCCAAAAGACGGCGCTCACTGAGCAGTATAGAGTCCCCTTCACTATACTGGGGCATTAGGACCCACACAGACCGCAGGTTGGGCGCCCCCTGCTGGCCTCACTAACACCATTTCCGGCAGCAACCAAGCTTTCCCATGTGGTCTCCCATCCAGGTACTGACTGGGCATAGCCCTGCTTAGCTTCAGTGGGCGACCATGTGAGAGTAGCAGAGAGCTAGCTGCCGACAGTGTAAAGTGTAAAGTGTAACACACAACGACAATGTAAAGTGAGGCGTTGCTTTGGGTTTCTTTCCCTGATTAAGGAATTTAATTTGGAGAATTTCCAGTAAACATGTCGAACAACTGTCCTGAATTATATCTCATTGCGATAACTTAAATATAAACATTTTGTTGTGTGAGGTGTTAGCCCGATAGGGTAGCTGTACTTGGACATCGGAAAATGTTTTAAGGCCTAAAATTTAGCTTTTCAAAATTGAAGACTTTTTAAGACATCGCAGAGACCCTATAAAAACAGTTAATATTATAATATCAGAAAGGTAATGTCACAATTCATGCTTTTAAGTACTGGTCCATTACCTGCCTATTATTGCAAGATTAACAGTTTTTCAGAAGTTATAAATTATGATTTTATTCTACATCTTTAATCCTACTAAACCCAACTTCTACTTTACTATTAATATGCAGCTAATTAGCAGTTTGTTGAGCTAACAGTCTTAGGTAATGGTTTGTTAATAGAATTAATTGTGACTTAAAATATAGTGTCACCAAATAATCTTGTTTTTGCTTTGAATCGACTACCAAAAGTCAGGTCAGTAAAGTATGGAGTGCCTCAAAGATCGGTTTTAGGCCCTCACAATAGTCATGCTGGGAGATCAGGGATGTACAATAAAATCATACTTCATAACATCTAAAACAGGGTTTCTTGAAGTAAATTGAAGACTTTTTAAGACCCTTATGAACAAATTTTTAGACTTAGACAGAATATTGAGCTGAAGCTTGACCACAAAATTAAATCACAAATCCAACTGAAATCGCAACATCTGTTTAAAAAAATAAAAAAATAAATACATAATAATTATAATAAAAACAATAAAAAAAATAACTTAAAAAAAAATAATAATTATAATAAAATAATAAATTAAAATAAAATAATAAATAAATAAATAAATAAATAAATAAATAAATAAATAAATACATTTTTACAAAAAAATCGCAATTAGATATTTTCCCCAAATCTCACAACCCTAATTAGGCAGGTAATAAGTCACAATTCAGGCTGTTTACTACTGGCCTATCACCTGACTATTATTGCAAGATTAACAGTTTTACAGAGGTTATAAATTATGATTTTATTCCACATCCCTAATCCTACCCAAAACCTAAACCCAACTTCCACCTTACTAACTACCCTGAGCTCCTGATAGAAAGCAAAAACAATCCTCGTTTTGCACACATATGTCGAATAAACCTCACTCTAATGATAATTTATAACGATCGCTGCAAAATGCAGTTTTTAAAAATAACAAATATTTGAATTTTTTTTAAAAGGACTATTTATTAATCTGTGAATTAATATTGTTTCTAAACAAGTCAATCTTTAAAGTGATAATCAACAAAACACGTTACAATCCTATGATTCTCTTGACTCATCTGTTTCCCAACTTTGCCTAGAACGCATCTGATTTGCCAAAAAACCTTAACCTAACTTCCGCCTTACTAACTATTAATATGCAGCTAATTAGCAGTTTGTTGAGCTAATAATCTTAGGTAATGGCTTGTTAATAGAATTAATTGTGACTTAAAATAAAGTGTCACCAAATAATCTTGTTTCTGCTTTGAAGTAACCATTAAAAGTCAGGTTAGTAAAGTATGGAGTGCCTCAAGGATCGGTTTTAGGCCCTTTGCTATTCACAATATTCATGCTGGGAGATTAGGGATGTACAATAAAATCATACTTCATAACATCTAAAACAGCATTTCTTGAAGATTTGTTAAGACCCTTATGAATACATTTTTTGACTTAGCAAGAATATTGAGCTGAAGCTTGACCACAAAATTTCATCGCAAATCCAATTGAAATTGCAATATCTGTTTAAAAAATAAAATAAATAAAAATTATAATCAAATAAATAAATAAATAAATAATTATAAAAATAAATAAATAAACAATAATTATAAATATAAATAAATAAATAATAATTATAATAAAAAATAAATAAATTAAAAATAAAAATAAATAAAAATAAATAAATAAATAAATAAATAAATAAATAAATAAATAAATAAATAAATAAATCGCAATTAGATATTTTCCCCAAATCGCATGGCGCTAATTAGGCAGGTAATAAGTCACAATTCAGTCTGTTTACTACTGGCCTATCACCTGACTATTATTGCAAGATTAACAGTTTTACAGAGGTTATAAATTATGATTTTATTCAACATCTCTAATCCTACCCAAAACCTAAACCCAACTTCCACCTTACTAACTACCCTGAGCTCCTGATAGAAAGCAAAAATAATCCTCGTTTTGCACACATTTGTTAAATAAAACTCACTCTAATGCTGATTTACCGCAAAATGCAGAGTTTTTAAAAATAACAAATATTTGAAAAATGTGTTAAGAACCTTTAAATACTCAATTTATAAATCTGTGAATTAATATTCTTTCTTAACAAGTCAATCTTTATAGTGATAATCTACAAAACACAAAAGCCTCATGCAAAACTGCAGATGCACTGCAAGGAAGATCTGCATATACGTGAGCTCAGGTCAAGCCAGATTCAGTGATGTTCAAAATGAGATGTTCAACTGTTCATTAAGTATTATAAGCTTGTGCAAAATGTATCAGTGATGCTTACAGCTCCTCAAGTATCTTGTAATATGCTGAAAGCGATGCCATGCAATGCATTCATTTAAAGTGCATGATAAAGGGCATGGAGTAACTGTGACACTGTGGTGAAAGCTGTTCTCACTCCATGTTAGAAAACAGGAAGCGTGTTGGTAAAAGCTTCACTTTTCTAGACCAAAGAGTCATTTTGAGGTCATGATACATTGGTAAGGTCACAGTAGTGCTTTCTTTTTACCACGCTTGTTCACGTTTTGGACATATTAATTTGGGTTGTATATTTGGAGGTGAGAAATCATCCGTTGAGGTAAAGAAAATGGTGCACATGAAAGACTGATAGTCAAGTTTTTAAAAAGCCTGCAGTGAAAATCTAACAAAAAAACAAACACTTTTCTACTGTGCAATAATTGAACATTATGGTAAAATATGCAGAATTAGTTAATAGTTTAAATAGTTAATAGTTAGTTAAATAGTTTTTATAAATTAAAACATTGTGTGTTTTGACTCAAACAAGATTTTTATCAAGATTTCTGCAAAATGCTTAGTTTTTAAGTAACATACAAATGGTTTAAAACTTATAAAATACACAATTTATTAATAAAATAAGTACTTTTTTCATAAAATAGATTAAACATTACTTTAAACAAAAATAGGCAAATTTTTCTTAAGTAGTTTTATGAATTACATTGTGTTTTGACTCAAACAAAATTTATAAAGATTTCTGAAAAATACTTCAAATTGTGTTTAATTTACGTTTTTTTTTACGATTTACGATTTACAATTTACAAAATGCTTTCATTTTTTTAATTAATAATTATTATTAAATATTGAATATTTTTCCCTATAAATAAACATTACTCCAAACTAAAATAGTTTTCATATATAGTTTAATGAATTATTACATTGTGCGTTTTGAGTCAAGTTGTGAGTTAAGATTTTATTAAGATTTCAGCAAAACGCTTAAAACCTTAAACCATTTTTAAGCAAAACGCTTAGAACCATTTTTAAAACCTTAAAATACACAATTTATTAATAATTATTAAGTACTTTTGTCATTAAAATAAACATTACTTTAAACAAAAATATGCAGAATTAGTTTTTTAAAATAATTTTATGAATTAATACATTGTGAGTTTTGACTCAAACAAGATTTATAAAGATTTCTGAAAAATACTTCAATTTATGTTTTTTAAATTTATGTTTTTAAATAACAAAATGCTTAATTTTTTAACAATTAATAATTATTATTAAATATTAAATATCTATTCCTTTTAAATAAACATTACTCCAAACAAAAATACACAAAAATAGTTTTCATTAATAGGATTTAATAGATTAATACACTGTGTGTTTTAACTCAAACAATATTTTTATTAAGATTTCCGCAAAATGCTTAGTTTTTAAGTAACATAAAAATTATTTAAAACCTTAAATATACACAATTTATTAATAATTTTTAAGAACTTTTGTCATAAAAAAAATAGACATTACTTTAAACAAAAATATGCTCAATTAGTTTTTATAAATATGAATTAATACATTTTCCCAGAGATGGGTTGCGGCTGGAAGGTTATCCGCTGCGTAAAAACGTGCTGGATAAGTTGGCGGTTCATTCTGCTGTGGCAACCCCGGATTAATAAAGGGACTAAGTCGAAAAGAAAATGAATGAATGAATTAATTAACACAATTGTGTGTTTTGACTCAAACAAGATTTATAAAGATTTCTGCAAAATACTTCAATTTGTGTTTTGAAATTTATGTTTTTAAATAAGAAAATGCTTTAATTTTTTAAATTTATAAATATTATTAAATATTAAATATCCTTTCCTTTTAAATAAACATTACTCCAAACAAAAATACACAAAAATAGTTTTCATTAATACTCTTTAATACATTAAAACATGTTTTGAGTCAAACAAGATTTATTAAGACTTCTGCAAAATGCTTAGTTTTTAAATAACATACAAATGGTTTAAAACCTTAAAAATACACAATTTATTAATAATTAATAAGTATTTTTGTCATTAAAATAAATAAGCATTACTTTAAACAAAAAAGAATTAGTTTTCATAAATAGTTTAATGAATGAATACAATTGTGAGTTTTGAATAAAAAAAGATTTATTAATATTTCTGCAAAATGCTTAGTTTTTAAATATCATTACATGATTAAAAACCCTTAAAATGCATAATTATTAATAATTATTAAATACGTTTTCAACTAAAATAAATAAACATTACTTTAAACAAAAATAGCTTTCATTTATAGTTAACAAGATTTTAATTGATATTTCTGCAAAATAGTTTTTAAATAACATAAATGCTTTAAAACCTTGAAAATACACAATTTATTAATAATTATGAAGTGCTTTTAAACAAAATAAACATCACCTCAAACATAAATATGCAAAATAGTTTTCTTATATAGTTTTATGAAATAATATATTGTATTTTTTACTCAAACAAAATTTTTTAAGATTTCAGCAAAATGCTTTGTTTTAAAATAATTTACAAACGTTTTAAAACCATTAAAATACATAATTTAGTAATAATTATGAAACACTTTTTTCCTTTACATTAAATAAACATTACTTCATAAAAATATATGACCTTTGCATATTTTAATTTGAACTAATATGTTGTGTGTTTTGATTCATAAATATTTCTATAAAATACGAAGCTTTTAAATAACATAAAACACTTTAAAACCTATAAAATACACAATTTACTAATAATTATTATTAATTATTAAATAAGTTGTCATTTAAAATAAAAAAAGGTTACTTCAGAGCAAAAACATGCAAAGATTTTTACTAATTTAGTCTGATTTATAAAGATTTCTGCAACGAAAAATGCTTTAATTGATTAAATATTACTATTATTTATATTTTGTAGTAATTTGTAAGAGTGACAGTTACTAGGACCTGTTACTGTAGATGCTAGTAATTGTAGACCCAGGAAAGTATGGAGGTATATCATACAAAAACACTAATCTATCTCACTGTTTAACTTTCATCTGAAAGTAAATGTTTATGTTTGTTTGTTTTTTTACTTTATAGTGGTAATATTCAGATTATATGCGTCAGGGTATGCGTCCACACTCGGGCTGTGCCGGAGCATAGGCGTGCGCTTGACGCAAAAGTATAAATCAGCCTTTAAACACTGCTGATTAGCCATTGTGTTCACATGCTCAACAGAAATGACTGTGATTGGCCGTGAAGGTCATCAGTTCACCGAACTCACCGCTGTTTACTGAGTTTAACAACAGATACAGGGACACTGGGGTGTTTTAAAGCAGTGAAGATCAGTCAGTTCATCAGCAGATTGCTCGTATGTCAGCTTATAAACAGACCAGGGGATCTCCATGGCTTTATATTTTTGACCAACTCTATTTTTGACATACAGTACTTCACAAGGGTTGTACATTACTGTGATGTAGGGTTTTAAAAGTCAGAAGGTTATTGTTATTAAAAGAGCCAGAGTTTATTGAAATGACTGGCGTAAAACAAACATTCAGTCTGTTTTAATCTTGAACACAGAGGTTTTTCCACTGTAGAACTTCCTCCTGTTGTTCCTGTTCAGCTGCATCATCAGATAACGCTGACCTGAAACTGCAGGCCACTTCAAGCACAGTCATTTCATATGAAAAGGCACCTATTATGCTTTTTCACTGCAAAAAAGAAAAAAGAAAAGAAAAAAGAAATAAAAAAGAAATAGGAAAATACACAGTGCTCCAAACCAGTGCTGGAGGTAATGCATTACAAGTGATAACCTTCTGATGCATTTAGACTTAAATCAGCATACTGTACAGTAATGCCTTTATAATGCACTGTATGTCAAAAATAGAATTATAAAAAAAATAATAAATCAAATAAAATTGAAATGCATATGTTAAAAAAAACACAGTAGGTAGCACAAATCGCCTCACATCAAGAAGGTTGCTGGTTCGAGCCTCGGCTGGGTCAGTTGGCATTTCTGTGTGGAGTTTGCATGTTCTCCCTGTGGTCGCGTGGTTTTCCTCTGGGTGCTCCGGTCTCACCCACAGGTCCAAAGACATGTGGTATAGGTGAATTGGGTAGGTTAAATAGTTCGTAGTGTATGTGTGTGAATAAGTGTGTTGGCAGTTCATTCCGCTGTGGCGACCCCAGATTAATAAAGGGACTAAGCCGAAAAGAAAATGAATGAATAATATAATATAATATAATATAATATAATATAATATAACATAATATAATATAACATAATATAACATAATATAATATAATATAACATAATATAATATAATATAATATAATATAATATAATATAAAGTAAGAAAGGCATTTTTTACAGTGTATTGGTACCAAATACAATAAAATTGATAGTACTAAAAAGAAAAAGCAGCACAATTTGGAACGACATGAATGATGCATTAATGATCACTAAATGATAAAGCGAGGCATGATTGTGGCATTAGCACATGCGGGACGACACAAATGGACAAAACAGCAGCGGTGGCAAATGTCGGGATAAAGCGGATGCAGCTACAATGGAAGACAACAGACAGACAAGGCTAGCTAGAGGACGATCAGACGGTGGGTTTGACACTGCACTTACAGCTCTAAATTCTGAGGAAGGGTTACCAGCAGACCGTAACCCTTGCGACCCTCGTTCTGTGTGTGTCTTTTGAACAGCCGGAGCACCAAACCCTTGATTATGAACCACTGAACCGCTATTCGGGACGGACGGATTCTTCCCTGAAACTGTCAGAGAAAACAAAGATGACACCCAAAGACCTTCAGAACAGTTCAGGTACAGGAAAGATCATTAAAGAGCAGGTCATCCGGTGTTTTAAAATGTCTCAAATTGTGCAGGGATCTCCTAGAACTGGTTTAAAGGTGTCAGATCTCAGAAAACATTGTACTTTTCTCTTTTACTTTTGAATCACTTTGGGATGATTCCTGATATGGTTCATTTGAATCAGTTCAGGGCTAAAATTCTGTAAGCCCCTCCCCCTTCAAAAAGACAACTCTGATTGGTCTATTACATGTCGGAAATAAAACGCCCATTTCAGAGTGTATATTGTGGGAGGGGGTGTGGATTATGCAGATTAGTTACTTTGATCATGCTGACAAATTGGTAGCAGGCAAAAGATATTATTAATAATATATTACATAATTATTAATATATATAATATAATATAAATATTGTGACTCATTTAATTGATTCAAAGCCAATTCTTTATTTTGAAAGACGATATCTTTATTTATTATGGCATTTTTTTGATCCCCAACTTTAAAGGCTGTTTACATTGAATGACACATACTAATTAGGGTTGGGTTGATAGATGATGCCATCGTCGATGGCCGATAGACATCACGATGCTGAGCCGGTATCATGATCCCCTGCCCGGCCCCCTCACAGCAGCAACTCGCTCGCGAAAAATACACACTCAGGCCCCGTTTACACTAACACGTCTTAGTTTTAAATGGCATTTTAGAACGAAAACGATCCACAACCACACTGCCGTTTTATCTAGCATTTCTGAACAGCCCTCCATCCACACTATACTGCTGAAAACACACATAACGTGACACACACTCTGTCATGCGCTCCAGGCAGTCAGCGGGTGCTTTGAGCACAAAACCCCAGAGTGCAGTGCACGTGGGACAGTTGATCAAGGATGTACCGCTGGATGGCGTCTCACTATAGTTGTTAAATGTGATATTTAATTAATCTTGTCTCTATCTAACGACTCTTCGGTCTTTTGAATCTATCGGGTAACGCGTCACAGCGTCAGTACGCTGCTTCAGTCTTTCGCTTTCACGCTTGTACTCAGTAATGTTAGTGTAAACCTCAGGTTTACACTAACACTCAATACTCAATACTGTTGGTTGGTTCCTGTTGGTTGTGCACCTTTTTTACCAACCAAGTTTGTGGACGCCATTATAACGACACAGATCACTCTGCCTATTCATGACAGAGTCCTGCGGGAACAGTGATTGACAGGTGGCCATTTATGTGTAACTTATCTTTATTTATTTATATTTTGGTTATGGGTCAAACAATGACCATGCGGGTCAGATAGTTGAAACGGTAGGCTACAAATAATTAATTCGTTATGAATTAATTCATTATTCATGAATAATTAATTGACCGCCGCTTATGACGACGATGCCATCGTCCATCGCGATGTTTCACATTAGAAATCGAATGATGCCAAATTGGTCGACATCGCCCAACCCTAATACTAATAAGATATTTCTTAGAAACCCATATGACCTGCTCTTTACAAAAACAAAGTTTTTTTTTACTGCAGAATTAAATGGAAAGCAGCTGGACTTTATTGTTACAATATTGTTTTTTTGGATCACTCGATTTGAACATTCATTTATCACTACTTAATTTAACGTCCGCAAAAATAATGAGGGTTGGCTAATTATTGGTAGTAGGGATGCACCGAATTTTCAGTCACCAAACATTATCAGCAATTTATCAGTTTTTGGTTGAAGGAGAACAATTTACACCGTAAAAAATATCTGTAAATTAGAAATGTTTCATATTTTGTGTTCCATGTTTTTATTTCCTGTTTATTTCAGCTTTTGAATTGCATTATGGGAGCTTGATCTTTCTTCCAACAACTTTTAACCTTAAAAAACTAGAAAAAAAGACTTTTATGAACATTTGTAATAGTTTGCAGTGCTATATTGTCTGGGTTGGTGTTGTAGATTACGCTGCAAAATCCTTGTAATAAACTGCCAGTACATTTTCTGTTGTTTTACAGACTTATTTCTCTAAATATTATTTCGTATTCAGTTGATGTCAGCATTATTAGCCCCCCTGAATTATTTGCCCCTGTTTAATTTTCTCCCCAATTTCTGTATTACTGAGAGAAGATTGTATTCAACACATTTATAATCATAATAGTTTTTAAAACTCATCTCTAATCACTGATTTATTTTATCCTTGTCATGATGACAGTATATAATATTTGACTAGATATTTTTCAAGACACTTCTATACAGCTTAAAGTGACATTTAAAGCCTTAACTACTGTAGGTTAATTAGGTTAACTAGGCAGGTTAGGGTAATTAGGCAAGTTATTGTACAGCGATGGTTTGTTCTGTAGACTATTGAAAAAAAGGGATTGAAGGTGTTCATTTTTTTGACCTTAAAATGGTCTTTAAAAAATTTAAAAACTGCATTTATTCTAGCCGAAATAAAACGAATAAGACTTTCTCCAGAAGAAAAAATATTATCAGACATACTGTGAAAATTTCCTTGCTCTGTTAAACATCATTTGGGAAATATTTAAAAAAGAAAAAAAAACTTTAATAATAATTCTGACTTCAACTGTACATTATATTATTATATCAAACTAATAAAATATCAATAAAAGTCACTTTGTTAAACTGTAGAGTTGAATTTTCAGCATCAAGTCAACACAACAGAGATCAACATCCCATAATGCAATTCACAAGCGTAAATGAAAGAAAAATGCTTGTGAATAACAAAATACTAATAACTAACAGATACTTATACATAAGCCAAACAAAACACACATATACTAATCAATGCATGCACTTAACGGACTTAAATGATCCAAAAGCAGGACATTTCTATGTAGTATACTTGTTCCTGCTGCTTGTAATAGAGCTACAGTGTTGTCATGACAACGCTGGTAAAAGCTTCACCTCTAGATTGATTATTTTATAAATTACGTTATGAACTTCGAAAGTTTTAGTAAATTAATTTATATAATATTAGTAAATTATATTTGTATTACTTAATAAAATAATGAATTATTATTAAAGCATTTCGGATTTCAACCAACGACATCCAGAATTTCGGTTTCGGCACGATTGTCATTTTGGTGCATCCCTGCAAGTCAATAAACACCCACAATGAAGCTGCTTTGATAAAATACAGTTGCTTTCGCCAATTCTGCAATGATGTAGATCAGTGTTTCTCAA
>CAIGQQ010022164.1:437-11368 GCA_903798035.1 Danio albolineatus
TTATTTATTTATTTATTTATTTATTTATTTATTTATTTATTTATTTACTTATCCTTTAGATATTCTGAAATAAACACAGACACATACCAGGAGATTAGTGTCCTTCCATAACCTGGGCTCTCAGTGAAATAGATGTCTAACAGACCTCTAACAATAGACCAAAAATAGACTAGTCATCTATATTCAAATCCATACAGTAAGTCTATCCATTCATTCATTCATTGATTCATTCCTTCATTCATTCATTCATTTATCCATTAGCTATCTATAAAAAATAAAAAAATAAAAATAAATAAAAACTTGGCTAAAAATTTTATTTAAAACTAATTAATAAAGGAAGGGTAGAATAAATGATGCAATCAGAAACCCAAAATTATTATTGTTATTTATTTATTTATTTTTTTTTCAACTGACCTTCAGTCTTGGTCCTGCTAATACATTTCTAAAATAATTGCGTGTCCTTTTTTTAAACCATGGGTATAACAATCAGCTTGTTTGGAAAAAGATTCACTAATTGATCCAAGGACATTGAGTGTGCTGAACTGTACCTGAGCCCACCTCTACATGGAGGCCAGGGAACAATTGGATTAATTTACTTTATTTATGTAGTGTGATTGCCAACTGCATCAGAACACAGCACAGCTATCATTTCTTGAGTACAATACTGTCAAATTTTGTGAAAGCAAACAATCTTTTATTACTGCTTGGACATTAAGGCCCAATCCCAATTCTACCCATTAGCTCTTCCCATTCCCCCTACCCCTTGTTTTGCGTGTTTACAGGAAGTGTTTATTATTATTATTATTATTATTATTATTATTATTATTATTATTATTATTATTATTGTTATTATTATTATTATTGTTATTGTTATTGTTATTATTATTATTATTATTATTATTATTATTATTATTATTATTATTATTATTATTCATTATTACAAATTTTTACAACAAACAAACATATTTTTTTAAGGCGTGTTCCAGAGTTTTTTTAAAGATTGATTGTGTTTATGGGGTGCAAAGCAATGGGTTCTCATGCTTCATTTGTGAAAAAGCACATCATTTTTTTATGTCTTACTTTAATTATATACAGCTACTCAGCTAACATGAAAAGTACTGTCATATTTCCTGGTTTCTAAAAAAGCCCGCCCTCAAGAGGTTCTGACTGGTCAGCTAACATAATGTGCGGAGATTCGTGGATCAGCTCCTTGGGGATTGGAGTGCATAGCCGAGTCTGATTGTGCGTATGAACCACCACAACCGGCTGGCCCATGCTAACCAGGCATGCAGAGCCCTCGCTAATGGCTTCATCGCTACGATCGTTGACGTACCAGCAGTGGGGCAGCTCACGTGAGAGGGCTGATCCGGGGAGCGCTGGGGTCCCGCGGAAGAGCTGGAGGCAAGAACTCACTCTCACCTCGCACCCAGGCTGCGGAGGAAGGGCTGGAAGTGTGGGAGAAGGCAGACTGTCCACCCACACCTCACAAAACACTGGAGAAGTGCACCAATCCTGCGAGCTGGATGGCATAGCGTCCCAGACTACCAGTGTTTGGGCTTACACATTCGGGAAGGGAAAAAAGCACCGTTGTAAGCACCGTTAGATGAAGATCCTGGCCCCCCACCGAGGAAAGAGCAAGTTCCCTCTTGTCCAGATGGCCTGTCTTAGGGACGCTTCATGATCCATTTACCGGACATAACAGCACCCTGGTGCGCATAGCACTGGTGGTTTGCTCGGCGCTGCCACATGCCCGGAGACACAGGCGGGGGCAGGGCAGCTCTCGCAGGTGGGCGCCGTTGGCGAGGAGCAGTGGATGTGGATGTGGATATCGGCGGGGTTGTAAGACCGCTCCCCCAGCCGATAGATGACTCTGCCCGTTGCATCTGACTGCACTGCTGTGAATTCCTGGGTGAATTCACCGACGGTGTCCCCGAACAGGCCAGCCTGGGATATAGAAAGTTAATATTAAGAAATTGAACTTTGTCAACTTTGTCAGCTTTGCGCAAATCTACCAGGTTTAGCCAGAGGTGGTGTTCCTTGACCCCTACTTTGGTCATCGTCCTTCCCAAGGGCACACATAGAGGGCTTGTGGTCTGTAGAGCACAGTTGGTTGCGGTGCGGGGCTTTTGTAACAAGCCTGGGTTGGAACCACCCTCCTGCACCTAGGCCAGTGCCTGTGCTTGGTAGTGCTGGTAGGTGGCCATAGCGTACAGGGCGGAAGCAGTCTGGACTGGTGCTGTGTGGGCTCTGACTCCGAGAGAGGCAGATAACACACACCCCTTGGACGGGAGACGAGGCTAACTGACCACCAGGAAGTGGCACAGCACGGGCCCACGGAGGCACTCTTAATCTGGGGAATCGACTCTTACCCCCTGGCTGCTCCGCCATCAAGGGTGGTGAGGGTAAATTTTGAAGCTCTTCCCCATCACACTCGGTTTTAAGGGTCAAGGGGGAGAGGTAGGGGTACAAAAATAGAATTGGGATTGGGCCTAAGCTTTTCAAGGATTTTGAGTATGTTATGTTAATGAACCTTATTAATGAACAGTATATTGTCATTATCAACTAAAGCTGCAAATTTCTCCATCAACATGTCCTGATGTGTTAGAATTAGATTAAAAAAAAAAGAACTGTGATGAGTGAAAATAATTTTCTCAGTGAACTTTCCCTTTAAGAGCCCCTGTTTCTGTAACCTTGGACTGTGACTGGTTATTCTGAACCGCCACGCTTCATAAAATCCCAAGAAGTGAATGTAAATTATACCATTATTAATAAACTTCTAATCTAATACGTTATTGATAGACCGGCAGCCTTTAAAAATAAAACTGGTCATTAAATCTGTCTGAAAAACCTGCTGCTGAAGGCTTAACAGTGCCTTGTGTCAATCAAGTTCACAGGCACTAGAGGAAAAAGTATGAAATAAAATCTGTT
Source organism: Danio albolineatus (assembly GCA_903798035.1). Taxonomy (NCBI): domain Eukaryota; kingdom Metazoa; phylum Chordata; class Actinopteri; order Cypriniformes; family Danionidae; genus Danio; species Danio albolineatus. The sequence continues at coordinate 3,366 of CAIGQQ010022164.1, forward strand.
CTTCATATGTCTTTCATTTATCTGACAAACTCCATCACTCCAGTGAAGTCAAACTGTCTGGACTGATGGCAGCTCCACTCCTCTGAATTTAATTTCATTTAGACATCTGTTCATTTGAAATCCATTTCTTCTTGTGTGCAAGTGTGTGTGTGTGTGTGTGTGTGTGTGTGTGGGTGTGTGTGTGTGTGTGTGTGTGTGTGTGTGTGTGTGATACGTCTGTTTTTCAGACTCAAGTATAATTGTCAGTGTGAATGAAGGTGGAAATGACATGGAGATTGTTGCAATGAAGCTACAGTGGTGCAATGAAGTCTGGAGTTGTTAGTATAACAGGAATGATGAAACAAAATAGTGAAACAGGATCTGACGATTTATCTTTCAAAGACTATGTTTGGATTGCTTTACAGACTCAAACCTCAGTGTGGTCAAGAGCCATTTCAATGCACCACAGCAATACTGTTGGTCATGACATTTTTTAACCACAACATGTAAGCACAGCATAAGCAAAGTGGAATACAAAGACCTGAGTTTGCCTGTAGTGTGGAACCAGAGTAAGGCTCAACACATACTTTCATTTTATTTTATTGTATTACATATTTCAATGTGTAATGATATGTGCACAGATTTGGCAGCAAACATAAATAAATAAATAAAAATACTGTAATTGCAATTGAGTGGCTCCATTGTTGGTTCTGTTGCCTCATAGCAAGAATGTTTCGGGTTTGAGTCCTGATTGGGCCAATTTGCTTTTCAATTCTGTTTCTTTTTTTTCCATTTTCTACCTGTTTTTTATTATTTATTTTTTTTTATTTTTATTTTTTTATTGTTTACTCCAGATGTTCCAGATTCCCCGTAGTCCAAAAGTCTTGAAATATAGGTGATGCAGATAAATCCATATTTTTAATTTTGGTTCAAAGAGGTCATGTTTTGGTCTTCCATTGATCTCATGCAGTCATGTGAATTCACCAAGCTTAAACTTTGCAATGCAATGACCTTTGAAACTTGTCGGACAAGCTTTCATTTCCGGTCTGGCGCATTTGCATGTGTATGAATGGAAGTCTATGGGGTGAAAAGTGCAGAGTGACCATGGCTTTAGTGCACTCTTGCTGCTGGAAGGGCATCTGCCAATAAAACATATGCTAGAATACTCCGATTGAAGTACACCAATCCCTCATGAATGCTTGACTGGTGAGAAAATCATCCAACCAGACGATTGCTTTTTGGCAAATGTTAGTCACCTCTCCATTCCCCCGTACACTGAACAACATCCTCAACAAAACTCAAATAAGAGTCAGATATTCAAAGAAGTCAGAATTTGCCTCAAAATTGCATAGTGTAAGGCCATGTTCAGATGTACAGTGGTATTTTTTGTAAATGAGTCAAACTGGCCGGAGTTTTCAGAAAGTGTTGGTTTAAGTCACCTGATGCTGTGTTTTCATGTGGACAAACAGCAAAACCACACAGAAAATTCTGATTGTGAAAGTACCTGTGGTTGTGTGGACAGGGTCTAAGGCCCCGTTTACACTAGTGCGTTTTCGTTTTAAAACGCATAAGTTTTGCTACTACGCCGGAGTTTTCGAGGTGCGAAAACGGAGCGTTTTAGAAACGCTGGAGAGAGCGTTTCCATTCTAAAACGCTGCTGCAGCGTCTCAGTGTGGACGTGGGAAAACGCATACTTTTGAAAACAGAGGCGTGGCTGCTGAGATCCGCTACGTGATTGGGGCTTTGGGTCATTGCGTATCCTTCACTTATTCGTCAAGCGCACGTGGCTATAATGTCACCGGCAGACAGCAGACCAGTCTTCACTGTAAACGCTGTATTTTCGATAGCCATGGATGTTTTATATTCATTTGTTACTTTAAGTAACAACTCAACCTCGTCGTCTGTCCTCAAAAAGACCTCTCTTGCTTTCTTTACCATCGCGTTCATCGTTCAACCAGCGTTTGTTGACTAACAATAACCGAATGCCGAGCGAGACACATGCTTCCTGTTTATACTTGACTGCGCATGCTCAGAGTGCACCAATAGTCACGTGATATACGTTTCTGGTGGAGTAGTGAAGACAGAGATCTCTTGAGACGCTGGGTGAAAACGCGAGTGTGGACGCGGATCGTTTTCTTGCTAAAACGCCATTTTAAAACTAAAAGGCACTAGTGTAAACGGGGCCTAAGACAGGGGGTCCTATCCACCCGGTGCAAAAAGACAGGTTTGGTGTGATTTGTTGCTATTTTCAGACCAGTGCAACCCTAATTTTCACATTTTGTGCCACGTTGTTAAAAAAATCTAATTTGTTTGCACCACTTTGTGGACTAATCTTTGTGTGTTAATGTGCATTGTTGACATATTGCTATTTTGAGAAACTGAAATGGATTGCACCATTGACCAAGTAAAAGCTGGTCTGAAGTCTTAAATACACAAAAGTCTTTACATATAAAAATAAAGATAAATAATAATAAAATAATTAATTAAATGATTAAAATGTTACAAAATTATTATTTACTACATAGATAGAAAAAATTAAAATAAATAAAAAATGCTACCTCCATGTCTTCATGTCCGGGGGGCTTTTTTTCAGTTATTCAAGTTGCTTATTATAAAGTTGTTACTATTATTAGCAGTATTTATTATGTGCATATTTATATTTGGTTTAATAAAAACAACTGAACTGAATTTAGAAATAATTTTGAAACAAATCTTTGTGCTTAACAAACAAAATTAAATGTGAACGCTAATGGATGCTTTAAAAGGAGTGCATACCACACTTTTTCTAGTAAGTAAAGTAAAGAGTAAGAGTAAAATAAAGAGAAAGTAAAGAGACTGAATGACGGAGGCTCATTCTTTATCCTCACACCGCAGATGGTCTGTTTAACTGTTTCTCTCTAAAGAAGTGTTCAGTTTTTCCACTTACAAAGTCCGCCATGTAAATAGCAAATGTGCCATGGCGAGGTGCAACTGACTCTTAAAGGGAGTGTGAGACTCTGATTGGTTTAATGTTTTATGGTGTTTTATGGTTTAAAATAGCAAAAGTGGATTTGGCCATCCCCTTAATGCTTTTGCGCCATTTGCTTTAGACTTCACCTAGATCGTTAAAATAGAGTCCAAGGGTGCTCAACCTCGTTCATAGAGATTTACTTTCCTGAGGACTTCAGCCCCAATCCTTATGATATTTATCAATCTAATTAATTAGGCCCTTCACAGCATTTGATAATTACAGGCAGGTGTCCTTGATTTGAGTTGCAACTGAAATCTGTAGGAAGGTAGATCTCAAGAAACAAGTTCAGTGTTGAAACATTGAAGACGAACTAAGCGATATTTGCAAAAATAAATCAAAACACATTTGACTTAATCAATCAATCTAATGAATGGGTAATCAATCTACCCATTCATTCATCCATCCATTGGACAAAGCACACATGGTATAGCCATACTGTTCTACTGATGGAATTTATATGCTACACACTGTTACGCTTGTGCATTTTGCTTAAACGTTAAAAGTTTGATGCCAGTAAAATAGAAATTGGTTTGATTGATTGATTGATTGATTGATTGATTGATTAGTTAGTTATATATTTATTGTTTATATGTTAAATTATTCACATAAAAACACATTGGTCACACTTTTTAAGGTAATATTATAGCTAACAATAAAACATTAACTATGTCTCACAGCTTAATAAACTACTGATTTGCTGCTTATCAATAGTTTGCAAGATAGTGGTATGGTTTAGGTACTGGTTAAGATAAGGGATATAATAAGATCACACATTGTCAGTTCTAATAAACAGTAAATGTCTTTATAATAAGCAGGTACTAAGCCAGTAGTTAATCGTGGGAATTGGTACTTGGAATTGGAAACTGTTACCAACATTAGTGATTGATAGATGGATGGATGGATGGATGGATGGAAGGATGGATGGATGGATGGATGGATGGATGGATTGATTGATTGATTGATTGATTGATTGATTGATTGATTGACTGATTGATTGTCCAGGGATGCATCACACTGAACCAAAATGGCATAGCAAACTTACATTATAGTAAATACTGGGTTCAATGGTCTGTATGTTGTCAGTTATGTATTGTACATTTTTATATTGTCATTGGTTCATTGGTAATGTCTTTCTTTTCATTGCCTGACAAGAAATGGACATTACATGCTGTAATACAACAAGTTTATTTTTGCATTTTAAACTAACTGTTATACATGTGAAAATAGAATGATCTAATACGTGTATCTGTATATGTCAGAATGACTGCAATTAATATGTACACATGTATATGTGTGTGCAGATGATCCAGCATTTCTTCCTTTCAAATAACCTTCACAGGCTTCCCAGGACTCCTGGCCAAGCCATCGCTGATTCTTGATTAAAAGGAATTCCTCTTTCTTCTTCTGCAACAGTGGGACAGCCGTCCCGTGTGGAGTTTTCAGAAAGTGTTGGCGGTGAAAGCACTCAGATGGTGCGTCTGGGCATTTAGCACTACACATGGAGAGAGCCGGTGGGAGCACAGAGAGGAGAAAGAGGTGGAGAGAAGGATGGAGAGAAGCATGGTGTGTGGTTGGAGAGAAGAACAGTGGAGAACGCAGGAGTGAGACTGATTAACAGCCAAAAAATATGTGCCTTTAATGTTTCCTTTTTGGACGTGTAAACAATATATTTTAATATATGTTCAATTGGATATCCCCATATGGTAAGAAGATGGATAGATGGATGGGTGGATGGATGCATTTTTCTTTAACCTGAAACAAATATGAAGTATATTTTGATTTAAGATTAAACAAATTGTGTTTTAGCCAAAACTTGATTGATTCAGTTATTGATAAGCTTATGGATCATGAAGTAGACTTCAAAGTTTGTTGGTTTATGTGTTCTGTATGTGTTTACTGCATAGATTTGTTGAGACAGAACCCTCTTTATGATGGTTGCGTACAGGTTTAGCTAAATTTGTGAGGGTTAAAAAAAAAAACATGCATTTAAATTATCCTGATATTAAAAGAATGGAGGTTTGTGCAATGCCCTGATTAAGGACATTGTGTGAGAGTGTGTGTATGTGTGTGTGAGCATGTGTGTATGAAGAAGGAGCAGATTGTCTGGCCGCTAAAGAGGCATGTGGGCCCACAGAGTCCGCCCCAGGTCAACCATAGCCAGAAACAGATGAGCAGGTAGTCAGTTGTAGCTGCCAGTAACCAGTAACCGCCATTCACCAATGTGGGCCGCCAAGCAGAGAGATGTGACAGCACAGGCCGCTTGCTGAGTGCCAAGCTGTCCGGTAGATCCGCACACGGGCCTGACCAGTTTCAGCGGGACGGCTCCACCCCAGCAGCGCAAAACCGGAGAGATGGAGAACGTCCTTCAACGGGACGCTTGGGTGTCCTGCACAGGCTTTCATACATCTGTTATGAATGCAAATCTGCAATGTGTCTTAAATTATGCCAAACTATTGTTCTTTCACTTCTCATTACTCTGTCATTACACCATATGTTGTCCTTAATGATTTACTCATTTACTTCTAGGTTTCTTCTTCAGTTTTCATCTCAGAAATATATTTGTGTTAGTGAGTATATAAAAGTAGTCCATAAGTGTACATATATATAAGTGCTGTCAAAATTAGCCTGTTAACGCATGCAATTAATTGAAAATATATAATGCGTAAAAAAATAAGGCAATTGACATGATTTCAGTTTTATTTCCAGTTGTGGCCAACATGTTCAACGCGCAATGAAATATGGATAAGACCAAGGAAGGACTTCATAAACAATTATGAAGTTTACAATTAACAATTATAAAACAATTAATTAATTAATCGCGTCACCAGGCTATCCAGCATTTCCTCCAGAGTTTCATGTAAAACCAGAGAATATCACACAGTAAAAATGTGCTATATTCTACCAGTATCAGCACTTTTGCAGCCTCTTTACCGTTGTGTATAATTTTGGAGATGGCACATTCAGCACATTAGCAGCCATCAACCTGTCATATTGAGCAAAAAGCAATGCATTTGACAGTTGAGGTTACGTTGTTCTGCCACAAGATGGTGACAGAGAACATATATGAGTCAATATGGGAGAAAAACTTTGGAATATAGGAGAAAAACTGAAAACCACTGAACAAATCATTATAAAACAAGTGACTTTCTAAGTCAATATCTCTCTTTCGTATTTTGTATTGATTTCTTTATACCATAGTAATCTGCTAGTGTTTTCTTTACTTTGGCATTTTCAGGGTTATTTTTTTGTAAATACCCAGTTGCAACAGGGAAAATCTGGGAGATCTCTCTAGACTAAAGCCAGTTCATGCCATTCAGCCTTATAGTTTTATCATCACTTTACAGCATTCTACATTTTGCAATCATTCAAACACTAGTTCTAAATTTATGTTTTTGCAGCATTATTTAGAACAGCTTCTGACAGTCAGCTGCAGATGTGAATGTATGTCGGAAAGAAAAGTAGTCCTTCAAAGTGCTTAATTTGTGAATTGCAAGGTCCCGGAACAGATTGGGGTAACGGATCTGGCATGGTACTCGGGGATGGAGAGGGGTTGTGCACGAAAGTGGTGACGGGGGCGGGTGTTGGCGGTGTATGTTGGAGGGGTGTCACAGACGCAAATGAAGAGCAGAGGGTTAGGAAGTCACGGAAGAAAGGGAAAGTGAATATCGGATGGGGGAGGAAGGCGGTTGATGAGGGGGATCAGTAAAATCAGGTGCCGGATCAGATTTCAGAGGTGCCGGATCTGGATTCAGAGTATTCCGCCACAAATTAAGCCCTGGTCTTTCATATAAAAGGGTTTTTTAGACTCTTAATGTTTGATTATATTTTTATATACACAATTATTCCATCAAACTGTTGTATAAGCAAAACATCACAAAACAGAGCTTTTTTTTTCATAAAAAATGTATAGATTTTTGTGATTGTTGAATTGAATTTAAATTGTATTGATTGATTGAGGACATTTTACTAGCCACAGACTGATATTCACAAAAAAAAAAAATAAATAAATAAAAAACGTGTATACAATGCAAACCAAATTAAATGTATAAACTAAATACTTATATTGGGTCTGTATAGTGTAGGAATAATTAGCTGTAACACAATAATGTAAGTAATAAATATAAATAGTCAAGAAACAATTGAAAGGGTTTGTGAACAACCTAGTTTATTTACCTCATCTCTGAGGTCCATTAATAAGAAAAATAAGAACCTCTGTTGACAGGACCATGACAGACTGTAGACTAGAACTAAATGGCCATTACAGTGATTGTGTGCAAACAGTAGTGCATTTTAACAGGGCTGAGCAGGCACTGAAGAAGAGGCAGACTTAATCATCTGTAGAGGTGGGGCTTATACACACTATTACACCATAGAGTAGACCATTCCATGTTGTGTCATTTTGGCAGACTGCCTTCAACATAAGCTCGTTTCAGACGAACAACAAAGTTCTGAACTCTGAAACATACAGGATATTGCTATACTGCCGTGACACCTATTATGTCAAAAGATTAAGAACATTTTGGTTTCTCATTTCATGACTCCTTTAATGCGTTAAATAATACACAGCAGGAACATGTACAGATCCATATCCATTCTAGATCTTTATTTGGATGTAAAGGCAAATACAACATTTATATTAATACAAATCAATCAGTCAGTCTATACACACAAACATGTACACACAATACTATACAACACAATTCAATACAAGTTAATGAAGTTTTGAATGGAGCATGTGAAACGCCTCCGGTCTTCCACCAGTACAGCAGCAGCTGAGCGGAGATTTCTCTGGCTTGCTCTCACTCTCTGACAGATGTCTGGGTTTGGGAAGAATGACAGGACTTGAGATGGGAGATGTCTGGATGCCACTGTGAAACTGCACATATGGCCGACGTGTGGAGAAACACGGGCAGGGGGCTGCACAGAGATAGTGTGTGTGTGTGTGTGTGTGTGTGTGTGTGTGTGTGTGAGAGAGAGAGAGAGAGAGAGAGAGAGAGAGAGAGAGAGAGAGAGA
>CAIGQQ010022173.1:7610-34543 GCA_903798035.1 Danio albolineatus
GAGAGAGAGAGAGAGAGAGAGAGAGAGAGAGAGAGAGAGAGAGAGAGCGAGCAAGCAGGTGCACAGATCACACAAAGCCCAGCAGACTGAGGTTGAGTTCCACATGACACTTTCAGCATTGGGCCAGAAAAACATTGCAGCTGGAAGCGTTTAAGGGTGTTAAATCACAGGCTTGGTAATGGCATTTTGTCCTCATACATCACTGAGAGCAAGGAATGTCTGTAAGGTAGACCAGTCTTTCTCACAGGCATGCCTAACCACTGCAAATCCAGCTTTTACAGGTAGTCGTCAGAAATGTGAAGCATAGTTAAAGGTATTATACACTATGGTCTAGTAATGTGTTTCATGTGAAAGTGCAAGACTGATTCATCCACAATAGGGAAATAATAACTCTTACGAAAATTAACCATGGTTTTAATTTAGTAAAAGTATGAAATGGTAAGCAATGTAGCAAAAAAGATTGTTCGATTGCTTGCTATTTGTATAACCGCAGCTTTACTACCATGGTCAAACTATTATTACAGCAGTATAAGCATGATTTTACGACAATAACCATGTTATATATTAATAAGGAAAACAATATTAAAGCACAGCATGTTAAATAAGATATTAAATTAAAACAATATTTTATGAAATTGTTCTTGTTATTAAAATTAAATGACACTCGAACTACATTTACACTTGCACTGCACTCAAAACTGAAAATCCTGCCATCATTTAATCCCCCTTTACTTTTAGTAATAACCTGTTTGTGTCCTTTTTTCTTCAGTTAGAAAAATGTTTGAAACCTGCAGCCATTGACTTTCATAGCATATAGTTTTTTCCTACCATAGCAGTTAAGGGTTACAATTTAATACAATGTATTACAATGTAATACAATGGTTACAATGTAACATATTTCAGAATATCATCTTTTGTGTTCAACGGAAGAAAGAAACTTATAGAAGTATGTAATCACTGGAAAGGTAAATGCTATATAACACTGTAAATGCTTTATAATATTCAGCAATTATGCATATATATGCATATATATGTGCATAATTATGCGACTGCTACAAAATGGCAAACAAGCCCATCTCACAGCATTTTCTTTTGGCCATATTGTTGTTCAAACACCCCCGGTGCATGCAGCCCATATGTCATGATATCCACCTCTCCACAGAATTTACACATGGCTTAAATATATATAGGTGAGTCATGCTGATTTAAATTCTGACTGAGTTTTTGACCTGTTTTAATAATAAAAACACAAACCCTCTCTAATAATTCTCCAATCCATTAGTCTGTTGGTAATAGAGGCCATTGCTCCTTTTTGTCCTTGAACTTAGTTTTAGTGCTATAGTGCTATTTACTATTAATAAATGTTTCTGCTGATCACTGTTGTCAGATACAAAGACACATCATTTAATATCTCCAATGATACTTTTGAATTTGCCACCTTTGAATGAGACGTAGAAAGGAGTGACTTGAGGACAAAAACCTGATAAAGCTAAAAACCTTGCAGTACAGCTAAATATGCATTATACATTTATTCATTCATTTTTCTGCTTAGTCCCTTTATCAATCCGGGTTCGCCAAAGTGGAATGAACCGCCAACCTATCCAGCATTGGTTTTATGCAGCGGATGCCCTTCCAGCCACAACCCATCACTGGGAAACATCCACACACACTAATTCACACACATAAACTATGGACAATTTAGCCTACCCAATTCACCTGTACAGCATGTCTTTGGACTTGTGGGGGAAATCGAAGCACCCGGAGGAAACCCACGCGAACAAGGGGAGAACATGCAAACTCCACACAGAAATGCCAACTGACCCAGCCGAGGCTCGAACCAGCGACCTTCTTGCTGTGAGGCGACAGCACTACCTATTGTGCCACCTCATTATACATTTAATTCTTCCAAATATATACATGTATACATATATTGTTTTTTTTAGTTTAACTGTCCACAGAATTTTCTGCATAAAAGAGATTCAAAATCCCCTTAGTATTTTTTTTAGCTGTATTACGTAAAAAACAAAAGTATGCAAAAATCTGAACCCGTACGGCTGCATCCAATATTTAGATCTGCTGTCTGCAATTTAGTGCAAACATCCATAAATAAGTCCATGTTTGCATATTTAAACAAAATTTTGTGAAAAAAGGAACAAAAAAGTTGACAGTTCTTCATTTGATTAATCAGCTGGTTAAGTATGGCGACAAAAACAGCGAGTACTTCAATCTTTTTTACACTATTCACCTGCAAAGGCTTGCCTTAAAACTGTCGCCTATTTTAACACTAATACCATTTGTGCTGATAATCTCTTGCAGGTACAATTTACAAATACAAGAATAAAATAATAAGTTTGATAGAAAAAAAAGATATCTTATTCTCTCCTCTCATCATTTACTCAGACGTAAAATGCACCATGAAGGCTCTCGGGATTCCTCCATATGCCAAGCATGTGATTTTGTCAAGGAGCATCCAACCACTGCACTGTGAACCCTTGTGTCCCGTCTCTGGCAGGACAGCTCCCTATGCTGAGCCCTTTCATGTGTGTGAAGTCTGATTGCGGGACGTGTGTGAGCGTGAAGAGGTCACGACCAGGAAGGTCAGGCTGCATGGGGTGTTTCTTTCTCCCTTAAACCTCAATACACAGAGACTATTAACTGCTCACTAAACAAACCAGGGGTCACAGGCAGACAGATTGAAGAAACTGAGCTGATTTGGCATAAATTTGTGTCACTCACATAACCTGTAAAAAACCTTTTGACAGATGCTTGTTATTTTCATGGTGTCGGTGTTATTTCGTATAGTGTAGATGTAAAAATCAGACACTATACGTATACTATATATGCATGTATAGTAAAAATGTATAGCAGTCAACATTTTTGTAGTGGATCAAAATAAATTCTATACAAGCTTTTTTTCTGTGCAGATTTTTTTTATTAATTCCAAAACAAACCAAACATAATACTATAAAGAATACAGTAAAAGAGAACAGTTCGTTTTCACAATATCCACATTAGATAAACCGGATAAAGAGCAATACCAAAAAAACATTTTTAAAAATCAAATACATAAAAGATAATAACACAATAAAAAAAACACAAAGATAAAATATCAAGTAGCATGAAAGATCTCATCGTATCATTTCAAAATAACAAATAACATCCCTGAGGTGCAAATTACAACCCATTTTAACCTTGTAAAAGCAATATGAACCTCATCATTGCAAAACAATGATGATACAATGCATGACATAAAAACAAGTGACAAATGTCCTCACACTCGTTTGTGGAAAACTTTCTTTTACAAAAGATGTAAATATGAGTAACATCACAATATTTGGAAGAGACTGCATTACAGGGGTAAATATTGTGCAAAATTTTAAAAAGTGCACCTTTTTAATTTTATGAGACATACAAAATGTATATAATAATAACCATGTTTTCCTCCATTGAATGTTAACAATTATTGAACCCCAAAAACCTTTCCTCTTGGAGTAATTGAGTTTTGTGACTGGGACACTTGACATAAACACACACAAGCTGTCCTGACACAAGATTGAGTATTGTTTAATGTATATTTTAGTTTTGGAACAACTCAGATAAAAAGTTTTGATCCATGTCAAATACTGACTGAAATGTTTTTTGTTACTTTAACTTATTAAATTAACTTGTTCAGGGTAAACAAAAAAAACAGTCAGTTTTACTGATTTAAGTTGAGATAACTAGAAAAGTAAATTTGATTAAACTAAAAAATAAATTTAAGCAGCTATCTCTCTGCAACTAGTACCTAGATGGGAGACCACATGAGAAAGCTATAGATTGCTGCCGGAAGTGGTGTTTGTGAGACCAGCCGGGGGCAGTCAACCTGTGGTGTATGTGGATCCTAACACCCTGATATAATGAAGAGGATTCTATACTACTTCAAATAACTTTAAAAAAAAATGCCAAACTATGTAATGTTAGCACCTGAAACTGAAATTCATAATTTGCTCAGCCTTTACTTGTTCTAAACACATTAGACTTTCTCTCTTCTGTTGAACACAAAATAAGTTATTTTAAAGAAAGCTGGAAGTTTTCATTTTGGCTTTAACACATTTCCAATTTAAAAAAATGCCATAATCTAAAGTTAAAAAAAAAAAAAATGTATATAATATAATATTTTATTTTACTCACACCTTTATATAAGTGTACATTTAGTCTACATATAACTTTCAAAAACATTTCAATGTATAGCTCTCAATTTAAAAGTATTTTTGCAAATGTAATGGACTATCATTACACAAAGGAATTTCCTTATACTTATGAAAAACTGGTAGTTTTTGCTTGTAACAATAGCAGAATCCATTTTAGTGCCAAATACAACCCTTTTCATAAGGTTTCACAAAGAGCCTTGCTTTTAATATTCTTAATATTAGTAAAGTAGTAGTCGTGTTAGAATAAATGTAGTTTTATAGTTTAATAACAATAACAATATTATTATATATATTATTATTATATAATTAATAATAATAATAATAATAATAATAATAATAATTATTATTATTATTATTATTATTATTATTATTATTATGTTTATGTTTATGTTTATGTTTATGTTTATGTTTATGTTTATTAATGTTATTTCTACCACTCTATCTGTCTGGTCTTAAATACAAAAAGTACAATCCCAAAACAGAAACAGGGAACAAATGTAATGAAGCACAAGATCAACTGAGCCAAATTCACAATCCTCCGTTATGGTGTAATTAAACGAGTGTCAGTTTTTCTCTGTGGTTGAGCTTGCAGGATATCAGCATCTGAAATATACAGTGGAGTCTAGAGTTACAGTGTGTCCATCTTACATTTGCTTTGGTAAAAACATGTATGTATTGTAAGAATGTTTTGAAGGTCAAAAGGTGCAAAAATGGACAGTACACTCTAAAAAAAAAGGTGCTTAATAGCACCAAAACTGGTTCTTTGGTCGTAACGAGGGGGGAACCTTTTTTGGTGCTATACAGCACCTTAAAAAATAGGTGCTATATAGTACTTTTGTCAAATGGTGCTATATAGCACCTATATTTTAAGGTGCTCATAATGTTACTTTACCCTTTCCGCAAATAAAACCGGCATAAGAGTTATGAGAATTAGCTATAAGAACAAGTGCTTACCAGTAGTAATGGTGCTATATTGCACTTTAAACACCCCAAAGAACCACTGAAAAACCTTTATGGTGCTTTAAATGTTCTTTACACACTCTAAAAAAAAAAAGGTTCTTCAGTGGTTCTTCAGAAGTTCTTTGCGATATTTGAGGTGCTATTTAGCACTTTTACTGTGTAAAGAACCTTTAAAGCACCATGAAGGTTCTTCAGTGGTTCTTCAGTGGTTCTTTAAGGTGGTCAGGGTGCTATATAACACTTTTACTGTGTAAAGAACATTTAAAGCACCATAAAGGTTTTTCAGTGGTACTTTGGGGTGTTTAAAGTGCTATATAGCACCAATACTACTGGTAAGCACTTGTTCTTATAGCTAATTCTCATAACTTTTATGCCGGTTTTATTTGCAGAAAGGGTAAAGTAACATTATGAGTACCTTAAAATATAGGTGCTATACTGTATAGCACCATTTGACAAAAGGACTATATAGCACCTATTTTATTAAGGTGCTGTATAGCACCAAAAAAGGTTCCCCCTCGTTACGACCAAAGAACTAGTTTTGGGGCTATTTAGCACCTTTTTTTTTAGAGTGCACAGTAAAAGTGCTATATAGCACCCTGACCACCTTGAAGAACCACTGAGGAACCTTTATGGTGCTTTAAAGGTTCTTTACACAGTAAAAGTGCTAAATAGCACCTCAAATATCGCAAAGAACTTCTGAAGAACCACTGAAGAACCTTTTTTTTTTAGAGTGTATGTCAGCCCTTTAGTGTTAAAAAAGAGAAAGCGATAGAAAGCTGTGCACTGTAAAGAGTGATAAGCTGACTTCATTTTAGAAGGGGGGTAATCTTGCTTTTAAAGTGATTAGTTGATCTTACATTAAAAAAAAGTGAGCAAACCCATTGCCTTAAAATTATGTAAATAAACCATGAGCATAATTATACATTTAACTTTTTAAAGTCAATCTGTTGCTTAAGTCAATGGGTTTACATATGTTTTACATAAAGTAACTATAATATAGTAATCACTATTTTTATAGTATGAAACATTAGTGACTGGCTATTTATTATGCTTAAAATTAAATAGTTAATGAAAAGAAATTAAATTCAGTAAAACAAATAATTGTTTGTAAAGCAGTTAAAGTTTGAAAATTAAAATGTATAGACATCATAAGAAGAAAAAAAAAAGAATGTACCTGTTGAGAGCTGACAGCCTCTGATATCTGAGCTCCAGACAAATAACATTTATACAGTGTTGTTGTTTTTTTCCTGCATTGAACAACAAGGCAGAAAATAAAATAAAAAATCTTAAACCTAAACAAAGAACCATTGCAGCATAAAAAAGTTCTTCAGGACGATATTGTTCCAAACAGAACACCTTTTTTCAAGCTGACCTAAAGAGTTAAAAATGTAAAAATACATTTCATAAAAGGTTCAATTATGTTAAGAAAGCAACTGGCCTTAACACTTTTTTTCAAAGTTTTTCCAAGTATCAAAGTGAGGGAATTGCATTTTGATTCAGTTTAAAGTTAGATTACAGTTAGGACAAAAACAATTGATCATCACATTGACCCAAACCGGCTTGGTTGAAATGTTATGATATCAAATGCTTTGTTGAAGGTAATGTAAGCCTGAATGTCCCGTTGAGCAGCAGAAGTTACGAGGTGATCTCCACCAACCAACAAGACATGTCTCAAGGTTTATCAGCATGTGATAGACTGGTTGTTTTTTGCCATAATCAGTTTGTTCGGACCTTCCCAGAAAATGTCAGAGAAGAAAGAAGTCTGTTTCAAGCAGATGAAAGTAACATCCCTGATTTTACATGCTGTCCCAATTGGTTTCACTAAATCAATCTAAAAGCCCAGTGCATGAAGAGAATCATTTGATGCCCCTTGTGCCTCTCCTTAACTGTGACTTCTGCCCCTTGTATGTGTATTTAAAAAAGCTATACGAGGAGTTATGAAAAAACCAAGGCATTAACAAAATGCATGATATTCTAGTGACTGGTTAACTGCAAAACTTTTGACTGAAACTAGACCTGAATGAACGAAAAATCTTCCTTTTTTTGTCAGTATTAGAATTTATGACTTCACATTCAGCCACATTATGCCAGAAACTGATTATTAAAATGCATCAGTATGTGTAGAAAGCCTAGACATTGATTTAATCCTCATTTTTACCCTAATTAGTCGGATTGAGTTGGCATGCATTAAACAGGGCATCGACAATGAATCAAATCAAATTACTCTGCACAATTTGATCCCAAATTGATGTCATTCATTGTCCACCAGCGTGGAGGTTACAGCAAAACACTGAAACGCAAATGTTAGTTCAAATCATAATCAAATTGAAGAAGAAAATTCGCCCAAATTCCCCCAAAACTGAAGGCAGCCTCAGTTCTTTATTTATGACAGTTATAGCCTACAAAATCTCTTACATTTAAGAAAATGAATCTCTTATAATCCTGAATGACTTTAAAAAATAATAATTATCAGCCAATATTGTTAATTAGTTCATTAATTACTTAGAAAAACTAGACTTTACCTTAACAAGCAAATACGTAAATACAGTTTAAAAACTTGATTGGCCGTGGAAAAAAATTCTGATAAATGTGTGTATATATATTTATATAAATGTAATGAAATGTAATTGTAAAAAAAAAAGAAATCTAATTGTTGAATATTTATGAATTTTGATAAGTGCTTTTTTGTTGTATGTAGTGTCAAATGAAATTATTACTGAAGCCATTACTGCTTTTATTACTATTACTATTACCATTCATTTTCTTTTCGGCTTAGTCCCTTTATTAATCTGGGGTCGCCACAGTAGAATGAACCGACACTATTACCAATAATAATAATAATAATAATAAAAATAATTATAATTAATATTGCCAACACGGTGGAACAGTGGGTAGCGATGTCACCTCACAGTAAGACGGTCACTGGTTCGAGCTGGGTCAGTTGGCATTTCAGTGTTCACCTGGGTTTCCTCTGGGTGCTGCTGTTTCGCCCACAGTCCAAAGACATGCGGTACAGGTGAATTGAATAAACTAAATTGGCCGTAGTGTATGTGTGTGTGTGAATGCAAGAGTGTATGGATGTTTCCCAGTGCTGGGTTGCAGCTGGAAAGGAATACACTGCGTAAAACATATGCTGGATAAGTTGCCAGTTCATTCCGCTGTGGTGACCCCAGATTAATAAAGGGACTATGTCGAAAAGAAAACGAATTAATGAATATAAGAGTGATTTTTGAAGGATCATGTGACTCCAAAGACTGAAGTAATGAAGCTGCAAATCCATTTTTAAAATCACTGGAATAAATTAATAAATTAAATTATAAACTATAGTGCAATAACATTTCAGTTTTACAATTACTGTATTTTTGATTAAATAAATGCAGCCCTGGTGAGCAGGGTGAGCTTATTTTATGCCCCAAAACCCCAAACTCTTGACCGGTAGTGTATAAAAATAATAAATGTATCATTTGACTGACCTTAAATACTGGTTCTGACCTATCATTCAGGATTGTTATAATGAAAATAAATAAACAAATTAAACAGTGTTAACTGATCTCAAACAAATATTTCTGTCAGTCAAAAAATACACTCTTGAGTGACCTTGAATAAAAAAAAAGAAAAGAATAAATAAAAGTTTTTTTATTAATATGTATAAACTTTACCAACCCTAATAAATAATCCTGACGTGTTCATCTAACTAGACAAATAATAAATAAAACCTTTATAATAAAACAAGTCACTATGTTAGGATCAAAACATCTGAAAATGTTAAATTTCTTTGAAGTCTCTGTTAAATCTAAATGTCTTTTTATTCCCACTGGAAATCAGCAGACGTGATGTGTATATAGCAATCAAACAAGACAAACATGACTTGAGTGTAATAAAACTTACTTTTACAAACAGCTAACTAAACACACAGTCTTGTGTTTGTGAAGGAGTTGTAAACATAGCTAATTTAGTACGGTGGGGTATTTTTTGCTCTTTTGCGAGCGTTATCAGGTCATCCCAGCATCTCTTGAGTTGTTTGTTCACAGATGATTATGACTGGAACAGACAGCCTTGCAATCCAGAAGAGCATGAGACCTTCATGCGGGGCTCAGCCACCTCCGGGATCAATGTCTGCATTTTGTTGATCAAAAACTGCAGATCCACCATGCAAGATGCATTTTGTTTGCTAAGTAATTATCTGAAGTCTCTATTCATTTGCAGATTTTTCACACACAAACAGAATGCATGATAATGACGTTGTACGGCTGAAAAACATCTTCAGTCTTTATTTGGCACAATAGGTGATTAACAGAGTGAGATGGTTTCTGGTAGTGCTCCATTTACTGTGAGTTTTATTTGAGTGTTTTCATGTCCTTTTACCACTAAATAGAGTGCAGTCAATGTGTAAAAGTTTCCACATTCGGGTTAAGGGGTTTAGATCAGTTCAGTTTATTTAGAAATATTTTCTTTTTTTATTATAAGTGATGTAAATGTCATTTTAAAATATAAGACATTTCATAAAGTTTTGGAGTTGTTGTGTTACTTAAACAACAATAGTATGCTCAAAAAGTTTCAATTTACTCACCATCATGTCACTCCAACTTGCTCCAACATGTTTTTTTTTTAATCCTGTGAAATAAAAAAAAGATAATCTTTCATTAATGGGTCTACAACTTACCAAACCTTTTCACATCAGTCAAACGGGTTTACAAAGACACAGGGATTTTCCATGTTCCAATGAACTATTCTTAGAGTTTGTATTTATTGTAGGATTTGTATGGCAATGTAGTTATAATTACGTTAAATTTGCATTGCCTAAATGGTTTCAAGTCTGATTATGAGGAAAACAGAGTGGACAACGCCATCAGTTTGGCCAATTACAAATTGGCTACAGGGTTTAAATCACTATAACGTTCTTAACAACAGCACTCTTTGTATTTAAACATCGTTTATAAAATTTAGGCATAAGCTCCTCATTTCGTTTGTAGCAGACAATTGCAGAAAATAGCAGATTTTCACTAACATTTTGTAGCAAACAATTGTGGGCGGCTGGAAAAACACACTTCAAGAAGAAAAATTCTGTAAACATGTAAACAAAGTATAACGAAACTTTTGTTCTTACAGATAATCTTAACATAAATTATATTTCATTATGTGTTATAATTGTTTAGCATACTTTGTGAAAAGTATGAAATACAAAATGACAAGCCTTTATCCTTGCGGATTTTTAATTAAAGCGTTTTACTGCCATCTACCGGACAAGAAAAGCATAATATCAATCTGCACAGTGACGTTGAGTTTTATCCTTAAAACATTTTAATCTCTTTTAAATTAATATGAGAATATAAACCTCTGCTAGGACGCTGTCCGTCATAAAAATCGTTTTATTAAAGAGAAGAGTGTAGTAGTCATGTTTCTTTGGCACACAGAAATATTCTTTGACTTATTGAGCTTACATCACACACAGTTAAATGTAACGTAAATGTATCAAATCAGTGCTGGAACAAGAAAAGGGAGAAGCAAACGACAACTTTCCCTAATATTTTTTTAATGTTAACATCTTTTTATTTGTTTGCCCACCAGCTATAAGCATAACAATATGTTGACTTTAGCTTTATAGGTTTTTTCGTTCACAAAAGACACACACCTGGACATTTGCTTAAAGGAACATACATTCATATTGGCATGACAGTTTGTCCTTCTTTCCCTACCTTATCGTTGCCTACATCGGTGTGGCGTTTTCTAAAACGTCGTAGAATTACAGACTCTTTGGAATGTTTCCCCAAAAACTCCCCGGCAGTCAAATCAGTGCTAGCACACCTGCTGCAGCTAACGGTAAACGAAAAACTTTGCTGGCACCATATACTGCAAAAAAGGCTGACACCTAGTGGTAGAGATGCAGCGTCACGTCAAAACTCCTGGTTTGAGTTATTTTGAAAATACAGTAGCTAATCGTACACAATATTCATTTACTGCAATAGTTAAAATATCCTCACAACTAATATCCATTTCCAAATAACTTTGATCACGGGGATAAACGTTAATAGTGGTTTAACCCTCTCGATCTCCCAAAGGTGCGTTTAAATAAGATTAAAAAAATATAAAAAATAAATCCCCACCCCTCGGTGCGTTCCAAACGCCTTTGAAAGGGCCCTTCGGACATGAAAATATCATAGTTGAGGTGACTGAAGTGATCAGAACTGGCCAATTCGAAGGTTCATGACACTTTTGAACAGGGAAATTTTGTGTCACACACTGCAGTCAATTTAGAAGAGCTCATCTATCCGAGCACAGGTGTCAGTCAGTTCCTGGAGAGCTGCAGCTCTGTTCAGTTTCAACCCTAATTAAACACCTGATCAAACTAATTGAGTGCTTTAAGCTTGTTTGATACCAGATAGGTGTGATGAAGCAGGGTTAGAACTAAACTCTGCAGTCCCTCTAAGGGCAGGGATGTGAATCTCAATTCCTGGAGGGCCACAGCCCTGCACAGTTTAGTTCCAACCCTGCTGCAACACACTTACTAGTAGGTTTCAAACAAGCCTGCCCTGAAGGACTCAATTAGTTTGATCAGGTGTGTTTTATTAGGGTTTGAACTAAACTGTGCAGGGCTGCGGCCCTCCAGGAATTGAGATTCACATCCCTGCTGTAGGGTCTCAAAATCAGTTCCTGGAGGGCTGCAGCTCTGCACAGTTTTGCTCCAATCCTGATCAAACACAGCTGATCCAAATAATCGAGTTGTTCAAAACAGGCATGAACACCTTCATTAGTTTGATCAGGGTTGGAGCAAAACTGTGCAGAGCTGTGGCCCTCCAGGAATTGAGTTAGAGACCTAAGGATTAGTGCATATAGAGCCCTTCAGAAGAGAACCCAGTGTCAGTTCGTAAACACTGAATGTCTGCATGCAAGAATAGAATGCAGCAGGTTTTTTTCTTCTCGTATTTATAAGTTTGTTTGATTTTTAAATGATTAGTATGACAATGGATATCAAACAAAATCTATGTCAGGACAACATTCCACAAAAGAAGGCTTTTAGCTTTTGAGAATCCACTATCCAGTCAGGATTTATGATCAGAAAATAAAATAAACTATATACGCACTTACATTTCTTTAAAAAAAAAAAACTGTTAGCAAAAATGTATTTCTATATAAATGAGTGTACATATAAAAGAAATGTAGTGCAGCAACTGATCTGGTGCTTTCATGTCAATACAAAACAAAATCTGCCACATGACACAAATACCTAGCGGCAAAATGTGATATTTTTCTAGTAAAATCAAACTTGCTGATGAGTGTGTTTCTCGCTTAGGACAAGAGATGGCGCTGCTTGACTGTTTCAATTTTCCCAAATGAAAAAAAAAAGTTTTCCAACCATATACTGCAAAGAACTTGAATCAATCTTTTGTGGTAATTGTACAGTTACTGATGATAATTCAACAATTATAATATACTACACCACAGTTTACTGTAGCTAAATTAACTATACAACAGTTTTTATTACAGTTTATCAGTTCAATGTTGATACTACACTAGCTGTAGCAATTATTAACAAAAAGTTTAAAGGTCGCTGGTTCGATCCTCGGTTTCCTCCGGGTCCTCCGGTTAAGTCCAAAGACGTGGTAGGTGAATTGGGTAAGCAAAATTGTCCGAAGTGTATTTGTGTGAATGTGTATGTATTTTTTCAGTGATGGGTTGCAGTTAGAAGAGCATCTGCTGTGTAACGCATGCTGGACTAATTGGCCGTTCATTATACTGTGGCGACCCCAGATTAATAAAGGGACTAAGCCGAAAAGAAAATGAATGAATATTTTAAGATACAGTGTAATGCATTTTACTATACTTAAATACACTATAGTATTTACTCATAGTATTTTTATTGTGGGTTATTTTCATTCTTTAATAACCAAAAATGACATGTAGATGGCGCGACGGAGATTATAAACAGTTTTAGTATTCAGTTTTTAAAAGTTTACGTAAACCAGCACTCTTACAGTCAGCCATTACATTTACGCACATGTAGACTGCATTTGATACCTTTTGTAGTTATATGTGGTCATACAATTACATCAGGGGAAACAACACTTGGTATTCACAGCAGAAACACTGCAAGACAGGGGTGAGTCATTGAGGGCTGCTTACTTTAGAAATATTCCACTTCTCTGTAACTTTTCGCACATTGATGTGATGGTATTTTAAAAGGAAGTGACTCAGGCTGAAGTTCCTAAAGACTTAACAGTCTCCTCTCTATCACGGATTTGAGCAAACAGCAAAGATAAAGACGCAGGAATCACAATAAAGCTGATATCACCTCACCTTAGCAAGCTGATAAGCCAATGGAGGTGCCAGGCTTGACTTGTAAAGACTGGTTTGAACACAAATAATCTGTATTATTCACTCTTCATATATAGGAGATAAGTGATGTCATCATGGTTTATTCCTTTGATATGACAAGGCGTGCCATGATGAGTAAATTTAAGGGTAGAATTTTAATGTTAAAATATATCACAACTCAGTAACACAAAGATTTGTACAAATAAGTTATTTATTTAAATAGCCTGGTGTGAAAAACTACACCAATACTGTACATTTTTAGAAGTGCATGTTTCCTCAGCAGATGAAACAAAGTCAGTTAACATTAGCCTTCACACAGAAAATGGTCATTTCGTTGCATGAACAAAAACAAAAGTAGCTCAAAATGTAAACAACTACTGGTCTGATAATATCAAGCTTTAAAAAAAATAATCATAATAATAACTATAATAACAAAAATAGGAAACACAAGGCCAGGACCAATCATGGGCTTCCATTTATGACTTTCCTTTGTAGTAAATATTTCAGTGAAGCAACTTCATAGTAAACAGTTTAAAAAGACAGCAAAATATCATTCACCAACAACTGAATTACACCCAGTGTCCAGCGTTTTGACACTAAATGGCAAGGCAGTGGCATTTCTGCCCTTGTAACAAACGTTAGCAAAATGAAACCGCAAGTGCCACTATTTAAAGAAACAAACAGATTGGTTTGCATTTTATCTAAGTTGCCAGTAAAGAAAGAAACAGGATGAAACACTTCCATTAATGCTCACAATGAGACCGAAATACTAACCCATATGCCCAGCCCTTTCCGTTTGTCACTATTCGTACCTTTACAACTTGTATTGATCACCACACTTTTCACCGGTGGCACCGTTCAGGACCTGGCTTATAAAAACATCCAACAAGCTCTTTAAATTACTCGAAATTCAGATGAGCATTACTGCTAATACTTGTCTGTTTTCCAGAATATCTCAATTCATTCTGTTGATGTATGTTGCGTAATACAGCACTCCATACAACAAAGAGGGGGGAAAAAAAATAATAAGACCAGCTTATACTCAGGTTACACAGTGTTAACGGTGTAACAGTTCATTTTTTTCCTTCATAAAAAGGATACTGCACACTCTTAATTTAACATACAGCATGGAAAAACAACAACAAAAAACAGACACCAATAAATAGGGTGGCACAATTTGGGAGGTATAAACAATAATTATCCAGATAAAAACTGTTGATTGTGATTCATAGGCAACTTGAAATAATGTTTAGGTTTATTATGCTCATCAAAATGATTAGATAAAAAGATAATAATAATAATAATAATAATAATAATAATAATAATAATCATCATCTAGAAACGGAATACTATTGTAATATTTCTGTCAAATAAAATCAGTATTTTTTACAACACTTATCAATTCATGGCAGTTTTTATTTTCAGATATTAAACCATCAAGCTTTAAGGTGAAAAACCGCAAGCGAGACCTTAAAGCTTCTCTTTTGTTGAGGTTCATATTCTAAATTTTGGATTTATTACAGTTAATCATGCAGCACTAATAAACAAAGGACACTTTTTTTCTCTTGGGACATTATGTCCATTCCCTAAACACAACAGTAATTCATAACACTGAAGAATCAGTTCAGTCAAACAACACCACTTTATATCAGGCCTTTCTGTTTTTCTCTCTCTCATTTTGCTCAAGCAAACAACTTCAGACTTTAAAACACTATGAGTCTGACTCTCTGAAAAACCTCTCAAACTTGTCCAAGTACCCAGGCCGATGAGGGAGGAGGAAATAATGGGTACTGCTCACTTTCTTCCCATCTTCAATAATGGGCAAAATACAGGGACCACGAGAAGACGGCAAGCCCTCACAGATCTGCTTGTGTTGGGCTTTACTGACGTACTCCGGATAAGGAGCAAAGCTCTGAGTAGGAGGCATCACCCCGTTGACATAAATAGGGAGACTTTTGGGACTAATAGCACGTGGTATGAGCTGAGGAATGGGCTCTCTTGGAGGCACTTTGGGAGGATTGTCTGCATCAAAGTCATCAGTTGATGTACTCCTGAGGTCTGTGCTTTCACTGAGACGAGGACGGATGGGAACTCGAGGTGGGATTTCAGGTTTGTCCTGCGAGTAAGCAAGAGGAGAATGGTGAAGGCTGGTCGATCTGAAGTTGGCAGCTTTAAAGGATCCAGCTGGGCCAGAATTGGAGCGATGAAGTCGGCGTTGTGGACGTTGGTGGTTCTCTGTTAGCGCCTGCTCCCACTGAGGCTTCATCCTGCATAGTTTCTGGTGTTCCTGTAAGCCTTCGTGATATGCAAAGTTTGTCTGACCACTTCCCCGTAAACTGCGTCTTCCTGGAAGGCCATACTGGAAGGATGAGGTTTTAGGCACCAGACATTTGCTCTCAGAGGTGCTGGAGAAAAACTCAACCTCGTTGTCTTCTGCTTCATCAGAGGACAAGTCGCCTATATCCGGGAGGGGAGGAAGGGGCTTGGTTGTTCTCCTGGGTGAACATGGGGGCATGTGCTCATAAACAGACAGTTTCTGTAAAGACGGAACCACCTGGTCTCCTGCAGGTGGGTGGCATTGTGAGGAAAACAGCAGCTGTGGAGAATTTGGAGTTTTAGGAGAGAGACACTGGGGAGAACACGAGCCAGACGTCCTTCCTATGAAGCAAAAACACAGAAAATAAACTGAGGATTTGAGGACAATCCACATGATGGAGGAGTTTTTAAGCTAGGGTCTGCAAGAGATCGCTAACAGGGAGGAATAGAAGTAATATAAACTATGTGGAATATAGTATAATATGTGTGGAATAGAAGCAACATTAACAAGGATTAATTATATAAACAAATATTAATTTATTCAGAAAATTAAAAGATTAAAATAATCATTCCAACATTTTATTGAGATGCATACAACATAAACAATAATATTAAAACATGAATTCAAATGATAATTCAAATTCAGCAATTTAGTTTAAATAAAAAAAAAGATCATTTGAATAAAGTAATAAGAATAATCCAAATAATTTTTTAAAATGTATTTATAAAATCATTCACACAGAAAAACTGGGTATTTACACAAAAATAATTATATAAAGCAAAGAGTAGAAAAGGTATATGACTTTTCTTGCACATTTAGAATAAAATTTAGAAAGAAAATGCATTTTCCTAGCATAAAATAACTATGACCATTTCTTCACGGTTTTATTCATAACACAATACCAAATGTTTTAACTTCTTAAGAAATAAAAAATGCTCTAAATGACAATCTGTATGTGAAAAAAGTATTATCAGAACTATATCAAATAAAGCAAATATAAGCATTTTACCTAAACCTACATCTAATGAATCCAGAGAAACTAAGAACGTCCACAGCTGCAGATTACACATTATTGCATTACACATTAGAATAGGAGTCAGTTCCTCAAGGATGATCAAATATGAGCTAAGAGATTAAAAACCTGTGATCTAAATGTATAACAGAGTTGTCAACCTAATTTAAGTGTTGTTTTCAATGGCTCTTTCTCCTGATACAGCTTCAGCCTCAACATAGGGACTTTATCAAAGGATTCACTTATCAGACAATCATACAACCAACTTCCTATAACCTTCTGCGCTTCCTGAGAAACATCCGCAACAAGCTCCGAGAACAGAGAGTGACCAGATTGCAATAGAGCTGATTTAATTCGATATCAAGTGCTCACTCACTTTCAAAGCCCACGTTTGCGGAGTTCTGCTGATACATTCTCAAGCTGTGATCCATGGACTCTGAACCAAATCTAAAAAACAGCCTAAAAAAAGACAAAATGGAATGTGTCAAAACCGGTTGACCTGAGCAACAGATTTGTTATAATAAAGACTGCATTCACACTCACTTATCCATGGTGTCGTGATCATGGTGTTGATCCCAGTACGCTTGGGCTGAGGCCATACTGTTGGAGAGTGAGTGGAGGTTCGTTCAGGCCTGAGGGGGTCTCCACCATCCCAAACCTGCACAACTCATAATCCAGCCATGGCCAAGCAAGACAGGACTTTAATACTTCGCTTTTATAATGGCAATGAAAAACCCTGTGTGGAGAGAGTCAGAGAGAGGAAAGAAAAAAAAAAGTTAATAGAATATATCGACAATGTTCTACAATGTTAAATTGGGCATTTATCTTAATCTGACAGATATTGTTAAAATAAATGCAACCATTTTTTGTCAAGTTAAAGTGTCATTGTCCCTCCCATTGTAAAATTGCATAAAATATGAACTACCATTGAAAAGATAATAAGATTTTGTTAAAGAAATAAAATACTTTAATTCAGTATGGATGGATTAAATTGATCAAGGGTAGCTTTAAAAAAAATATTCTTATACATTCAGTAGAAATTGTCAACAGTACTAAGCAATGGTTGATAAAAACAATAATAATTATAATTATAATAATTATAGTTTTTAACAAAGAAGGGTTTAAGCATCAAATTAACACTGCCTAAATTCTGATTTGCATCACAGAAATAAG
Source organism: Danio albolineatus (assembly GCA_903798035.1). Lineage (NCBI taxonomy): Eukaryota > Metazoa > Chordata > Actinopteri > Cypriniformes > Danionidae > Danio > Danio albolineatus. The sequence goes on from CAIGQQ010022173.1 coordinate 25,576, forward strand.
TTAAATGTTACATAATTGATATATTTCATATAAATATATTCAGATAGAAAACAGTGATTTTATATTGTGATAATTTCACATCACAATTTTTCTTTAATTTAATAAATGCATGAATGCCTTCGAGACCGTAGAATACTTCTTTAAGATAAAAAGATGGCAAATGTTTGCATAATAAGGCAGTTTTGCATATGTTTGAATGTATAAAATGTTATCGTAATTATTTTAATACCACTGCAATGGAAACATTGTACCATTTCACACAATGTGCAATGTTATGATTGCACTGAAAATTTAAAGTTCTTTCCTGACAGCAATAAAAAGTAATTTCTACCCGATGTAATGCATCTAACCCACAAATGAGAAAAATCCAATTATATAAACTGGAAAACTAAATTACATTGAGGGAAGTTCTTGAAAGAATTAATTCATCTGGGAAAAGCCACAAGTGCCTTAACATAAATACGCAGTTTTTCCATTGTCACATATGGAAAGGCAGATTTTAAAAACAGCTCAGCTATGATGCAACATCAGTTCTTTAAGACATTACAGCAAAACACAATAAAGCATCTGTGCTGGAAAACAAAACCATTCAGTGAGCAATGTGCTGGAATGCTGGGCGCAAGTCAGAATGTAATCAATGAAATACCCATGCAGGCTCCATTATGCAACTTATCACATGCTCAGCCTCTGCTTTGCCTCATTCAGCTCCGTGAAAGGCAGAAACTAACAATCGGCAATTCTCCCAGCAAAGACCTCCATGCAGATGCGACGCATAAGCATAATTGGTTCTTTGTGCGTTTGCGTTGGGGAGAGTGCCTGTGCATTTTCAACATCAGGCAGCTCTTATCCGTGAGGTTAAAGCCCTGCCATAGAGGCATGAAAGAGGTGTGAGCAGGACGTCACCAGCGGGGCCTGGGACAGGAGCCAAAGAGAACGAACTGATCCACAACTCTCTGGAACATCGGCATTGCCAAATAGCACAGTGGTGGATTTACATAGAACTAGTTTTTTTCTGAAGAGCTAAATCAATGTTTATATTATATTATATTATATTATATTATATTATATTATTTCCCAGTACTAGGTTGCAGCTTTAAAAGCATTCGCTGTGTAAAACATATGCTGGATGGCAGTTCATTCCACTGTGGCAACCCCTGATAAATAAAGGGACTAAGCCGAAGGAAAAATTAATGAATGATATTATTATATTATATTATATTATATTATATTATATTATATTATATTATATATGCAAATGTGAGCTTTGGTCCTCAAATTGCATATTATATTTTGTATTCATCAAATTGCACATTTTAATACATGTAAACATAATAAATTCCTATATAATATTATGTAGATTGTTCTCACACACACACACACACACACACACACACACACACACACATTTTTAAAACAACCTTTTTAAAAACATTTAAATATTATTGATAAACAAAATTGAGTAGATAATTTAGGTAATATATAACTACTTAACATTTTAATAAATTCTAAAACATAATTCAATGATTATTAATACGTATAATTCAATCTAATACAAACTCAAAAATATATAATTACATCCATGATCCTGCAGGTAGAACAACATACACGTTTTCTCCTCAATTATTTTAATACATCACCTTCACCTTAATTAATTATTTCCTTTAATTATATAATTACATAATAATGCATGCAATAATAGCTCATTAACACCCATCAGACAATAGGCACTCCTTTTGCCATACCTAAAGATATCCTCCAAATCAGCTTATCAGACATTAAGTATTTTTTTTTTATTTAATCCCCTCATAATTAACTATAAAATGACAAATTACATTTAAAATTTAATTGCATTTTTACTTTTAAGTATATACGCGATGAAGACTAAAATGGACAAAATAAACAGATGAGAGAAAAGCAGAATGAGTTGGAGGCACGGATCCACTACAGACGTGCAAGAGTTCAAACATCTGTGGTAAATGATAAACCAGGTTACTACTACTACACGGGACAGGTCGTACTCAACCGGTTGTTGTCTTGTAAACAGTCGTCCCGGGTGACGCATGGCAGCTCGTAAAGTACAAAATTGCACAGTGTGAATATAAAGATTGTTCTGATATGTGGACAGGTTTTCTACATCGATTTCAACACACACACACCCACTGACAAACCCTTTCTGACTCAGGTGAGAATAATCTTTTACTGTATATTCAAGTCCTAAGCACGTACACCGTGAACTGCCCTTAACATTTTCACACATTTCTATAGAGTATAAAACATAAGAAAATTAAAAAAATATTTGAAGCTACTCACAGGTTAAATGTCTCGTAAGGTTGCGTTTATAGGTTGTATGACGATCTCTTATATCCAGTATAAGTCAGACAAGTGTTGTGAGTAATCCCGGTGTACCTTCATAAAACAGTTCCCGCAAAATATTAAACAAATTGCACGTGTAGTTGAAAATTCTGCCGCTCAACTTGCCTCTTTCATCATGGAAAGCAACGAGCTTGAAACTATTTATAAGGGCTGCCCACGTCAGCCCAAAGGCTCCGCCCACTGTCTTAAAGGAGCCGTTCAGCCAGGCCTTATGTGGCTTGTGACAACCAGCAATGTACCTAATTATTTAGGCTTCTCTGTAATGAAAAATAAAAACGAGAAGAAATTACAATCCCAATTCAGCATGATAATAATATAAACGCTATACATTCACACAGATGAGCAATGAAGTATTATTCACACTGCATGCTGTGGCTCAAATCTAATGTTGACATTATTGTATTTGGCTTTGGGTTTATTATTTCATTAAGCCAAATATGGCCATTAGGGTTGCCTTTTTTGTGGGAATACATTCCAGAATACAGTTATGTAACACAATGTTATGACTGTTTGGCCATGATGTGCTGTGAAAATCCTCCAGATATTTCTTTCTCCAGATGTTTGTTATTTAAGATTGATATTTTCATGTGTAGAATCAAACTGATTATCTCATCTCTGTAGATGAGAAATTGTTTTTGAAAGTAGTTTTCCTTTCGTGTAGTGTGTAACACAGCTGTTTGTGGATGTAAAAGGGCTGCAAATCTTCAAAGATCAAAGTGCACAATAAATGGATTTATTGTCTCCCAAAAGAAAGAACTGCCAGAAACGACTCAGTAATTCCAGTCTTATTTCCTCCACAAAACTACATAGTTTAACAAATTAGCATAACGCCAGTCTTTTGTCTTCTTTATGTTGATGAACAGTGTCTACTTTGACCCTCAAATATTGTCATTGTATCTGAGAACTGGAAGAGACTGATTCCTGTTATAAACATGTTAAAAAGATGCTGTTTTCTAAACAAAAGCAAATCGACTTTGCTTTTCCAAAAGATGAGGACTTCAGTTTCAATAAATTTAGTAAAACCAATGTCATTGTTACTGGTTGCATTACTGTGTTTTAAATGTTTCAGCTGAAATTCAGAATTGATAATGCAATTTTGATACATAAAGCAGATAACCAATCATAACAGACTGTGCCTATCTAGCCAATCAGAGTAGAGTTTACTCTCAGAAAGGCATGATTTAAAAAGACCAGCTCTTTAAAGGGCACCATTTTACCCCCTTTTCAAGACTTAAGGTAAGTCTTTTGTGTCTCCAGTATGTATCTGTAAAGTTTCAGCTCAAAACACTCATCAGATTATTTATTATACCTTTCAGAATATTGGAACTTTCTGCTCAAAACACAATGTAGCTTTTTTTGTTGCCTGTGCCTTTAATGCTAGTTCTCCCCACCTACCGTTACCACATGCCTGTCAGAGTGTGCCTCATTTCTGCCTCGACTGCGTCAGATAAACAGCACAGTGACAGACATGAAGAAAGCAGATCTCACATAATGTTTGTGCAGAAATACAATAAGAACTTTCCTAATGATTATTTGATGTATTTGTTGTGGAGTTAATGAGTTGCTGAGAACGATGAATCACATACAATGGTGTCACAAAGTTCACACACGCACACACACACTCGCACACACACACATAGCCCGCGTGTTTAACTTTGTACTGTTTTTGCATGACAAATGTGACAGGTTACACATTAATATCCACTACTGTAAGGATATCTGGGTCCCACTTTATATTAAGTGGCCTTAACTAATATGTACTTACACCAAAATTAATAATTCGTTACAATATACTTATTGTGTAAATACATGTTTTTACATTGTACTTATGCTTGATTAAATACTTGTATGTAATTACATCTGTCATTAATTTCTGTAATTACATTTGTAAATACACTGTTGACCATCCCTTACAGCTTAACCCACCCTTAAACCTATACATACCACCAAACTTGTCCTTAATCTTACCCCTATCCAAATTTAAGAGCACCACAAGTGTTCTCAAAGGCATTATGAATGCAGTAAGTACATTGTATTTATTTTTTGATGCAAGTACATAGTAGTTAAGGACACTTAATATAAAGTGGGACCGATATCTGTTATGCTAATGTAGAAAATAAATCTGATTTAAAGTCCACAAACCAGGATTAAAGCGTCTTCTTGTCCTGACACGCGGCTGTGGTGACAAAGATGGTAAAATCGCTGCAATTCATTACAAGCATGCACTGTTTTAAAAACGTTTTAAACTTGTAAAACTCATTCTTGAACACATTTGATGATGACTGATGATCACAGAGGGGTGAACAGATCTTTTAACACCAGTTGTTTTGCGCATGTCCTGTCTTGTTAATATGATTATACGTATTATTACGGACACATGGTAATATGCAGCTGTCAATCAATTCAGTGGGCGGGAAAACTGCACTCCTATGTCACGATGCTGTGGGCCTCAAAATGCGAGGGATTTGGATCCTATTTTAAAGTCAGCAAATTACTTGTTTTTTTTTTTTATTTTACCCCAATATGACTGTAGACACATTATACCTGCACACAGTTCTCTCCAAACAGCTTACAAAAGATGACTTTCATCATAGCTGCCCTTTAGATTACCTTTTTTAAACACTGCGAGACCTGATATAAAATATTTAATGTCCTGGTTGCAGAGTTCCTTGTTGTTTGTATATTTTAGCATTATATTTAATGTTAAATGAAATGTTATTTTAGTCAGATAGTAAAACTTACTCTCATAACAACTGTAAGTTAGAAAACAAGCACATTAGAATACTGTATGTTTTTCAGGTCAATAAACTAAATAAAAGAACTGACCTTTTAATTGTCAGACATCACTGACTCAACAGAAAGCAGATGGGTTTGGGCTCCCCTGACACATTTGTATTGTGGTCTGCATTATTTGCAGCACGTTTCTGTATTTGCATGTGTTTGCTTTTGCCAAATGGACAAAGATATTTTCTCATACATTTACTCAGCAAACAATTCTCTCTACGTTATTTTTTCCAGCTATATCTAATGAGTTTTGTATACTTGAATAGCTTTCCTAAAGTAACCTGACATACAGTAATTTACTGGATGTTTACTAATTTGTGATTGACTGAAATATCTGTAAGTAGTTGTATTGTTTCTTTCAGCATGCTTTTAATATTCATTCTAGCTAACTACTGTAGTTAATCAGGCTATTTTTGCGTGATATCAGACTAACTCAGCAATTCTGAATTTTTGGGAAAGGGAGAAGTGAGACAAATAATTTCACATTTTTATTAAAATATGGGAAAGTTCTGGAAAAATAGGACAGCTGGTCATACTTTTTTTTTTACCTTGTTTGGATGTTAAAAAAAACCACAAAGCTTTTAAATAAAAAAATAGGAGCCTTTAAAAAGTAAATACAAAGTAATACAAAGATGCAAATCTCGAGTAATTTCACAGCAATTGTTCAACTGCGTGTTTTTCTAGCAAAATCTGGCATCCTGACCGCTGCTCGGATGTTTCTTTAAACTCTCCCTTGCACCGGCTGCATTAGGGAGGCACACGTGGGCATGTCCCGCTGTCATAGCATGTGGGTGTAGAAAGTGGGAGTGTGAGGGTGGAACTTTCAGAGGAGGTTGTGCACGTTTCCGCTGGATCTGTCTCCCATATGGAGACGTGTTGTCCTGAATCACTGCTCTAGAACGCAAACAACCCTGAAGCCATTACAGCAGCAAGTTTTAGTAACGTGTGATGAATCACGTCCACTCAAATTACAGAAAGCAGCTTTACATAACCCATTAATAAGATCGAATTAAACCTTCAGCCTCAGCCGTACATTTCATTCACCCTGAGTAGTGGATGAATAAATCACTTATGGGAAACAGTCACCAATAAATACCTCACTCTCTAACTTAACAGATGGATGTTTGAGCGATAAATCAATGTGGAAAAACAAGGCCCTCGGCAGCATGTTGATGTGCTGTTTGTGTCCCTGAAGCCTGTGCTGACTGTTGAAAGAGGCCGGGAGCCACAGGGGGACTGAACTCCCAAGGAAAGGGTCAATTCGTTTCCTGTCCCTGGTCCCACACAGCTGCTGATGCCATGCGGCCCATGTGAACAGTGTCCTCAGATAACTATATCAAAGCTCACCCACAGATCCTTAGGGAATACTGGCCCTGTATAGTAATATCAGTTCACAAACAGTCTTTATATTACTGACACTGCCTGAATGCCTGATTGATTCAACCCTAAATTTGATCAAATATGGACAAAGACATTGGGTAAGAAAATTGTATTCAAAATAATTAAATATTTTTAACTTAATGGTTGGTTTTGTCCATTTAACACAAAATTGGACTTAAACAACCCAATATTTTTGTTTTATATTATATTATATTATATTATATTATATTATATTATATTATATTATATTATATTATATTATATTATATTATATACTGTCTTTTACATAAAATGGAGGAACTATGACATATATAAAACAATTCCTTGTTTACAAATTCCTAAATTTGTTTCTGCCATGAAAGAATATAACTTTTTCTCATCTAATAAAAGAATTTACTCGTTCATTGTTTATTTGGATGTGGTCTTATTTTCTTTGGCTGTTTGTTTTATTAATTCTATTTAATTTTTTCAGTTCGATGCTATTGTTTAGTTTTAGTTCGAATGCAATGACATCGAAACATAAGTATATTTAATAACAATAATAATAATATATATATATTTTTTTTACATTCATATAGCACTTTTCTGGACACTCAACGTGCTTTACACATTTTTGGGGCAATCTCCTAATCCACCACCAATGTGCAGCCATATTGCGCCAGACCACACATAACACACCTGCTGATTGGTGGAGAGGAGTCGAAGATGAAGCTAATTTTGATATGGTGATGGTCAGGAGGCCATGATGGACAGAGGCCAGAAGGCAAATTTGGCCAGAATGCCGGGGTAAAACCCCTACTCTTTTTAAAGGACATCCTGGGATTTTTAATAATCACAGTGAGTCAGGACTTCACGTCTCATCCGAAAGACGGCACTCACTGAGCAGTATAGAGTCCCCACCAATATACTGGGGCATTAGGACCCACACAGACTGCAGGTTGAGGCTGCCCCTAGCTGGTCTCACTAACAGCACTTCCGGCGACCACGTGAGAGTTGCAGAGAGCTAGCTGCCGGATGTTTCCTGCTTTGAAATTCTATAAACTGATCGATTGCTCAACTCAGCGTGCTCATAAAATGACACACAATGTCTTTAGTCTTAATAAACAGGAAATGTTTTTATTGATCAGGAAGAAAGAGAACTAAATATAAATCTAAAATCAGTGATAAGCATGACTCAAGTTCTGAAAAAAATATAACTATTATAGCTTGAGTCCTTATTGTAATCAGTGTTATTTTTGTATTTTATTCACAATTATAGTATTTAATAATTATTAATTATTCTTGACAATGAAAAATGTACAACGTGTATTTTGCTAACACACATTGTTAATCTTTAGATTAACAATTAATTCATGAAAGTTAATCCATTGAATAAAAAAATGTTTTGGCAATCTTCAAACAAAAATTGATCATTTGCTTGTGCATTTGGACGGTCCTTCTGTTGACAGTTGTCTTTCTATTGACAATACGCCCCTCTAACCATTAGTTAGTTAGTTAGTTTAAGCCACGCCCCTACTCAAGATTTAGTTTCAGTTTGAAGTACATCAACGTACTGAAATAAAAGTCTCTTTGATTCAAACATACTTTAATTTGAGTTTTTTTATATTACATTTAAGTTTTAGTTTTCACAATTGTACTTCTTTAATACTTGAAGGTATCAGTTAGCTCAAAAGCAAACATTTCTTATTACTTTTTTTAATTAATATTTTCATTTTAGTTTTGTTAATTCATTAAATTTTTTTTGGCTTAGTCCCTTTATTCATCAGGGGTTGCCACAGAGGAACGAACCACCAACTTATGCAAACATATGCAAAGCATATGTTTTACACAGTGAATGCCCTTCCAGCTACAACCCAGTACTGTGAAACATCCATACACACTCATTCACACACATGCTCGTACACTATGGACAATTTAGTTAATTCCGTTTACTTATAGTGCTTGTCTTTGGACTGTGGGGGAAACCGGAGCAACTGGAGGAAACCCACACAAACACTGGGAGAAAAATGCAAACTCTGCAAAAAATGCCAACTGGCCAGGCCGGGACTTGAACCATCAACCTTCTTGCTGGCAACAGGCTAACCACTGAGCCACCGTGTCACCTTAATTTTAGTTTTAATTTAGTTTAGTTTTATTTTCAATATATGGAAGACAATTTTGTAATAGTTTAACTTCTTTTTTTTTTATTGTTAGTTATTACTACAGTGAAGTTTTAGGTGATCTTTAAAAGGTGAGGTTTTTTTTGTTTGTTTGTTTGTTTGTGTTTTTTAATATCTCGATTCCCGTACCTTTAGTATATTTTAGCCTTATTTACCATAAACTAAATGGCAGGGTCTGTCACATTTTAGTGTCTCCTTGAAACATTTCTCTTGTGATGTGAGAAAATGCAGCACGTTTTATTAATTGTTTGTGTTGTGAGAAAATGCAGCAC
>CAIGQQ010022173.1:42301-55465 GCA_903798035.1 Danio albolineatus
AATAAAATAAAATAAAATAAAATAAAATAAAATAAAATAAAATAAAAATAAAAATCACTGATTCCAGTTAGCAATGCTGTGGAAAATATAAATAAATATAAATATAATAAATAATATTTTACTGTATCTTTGCTTAATCAAACGCAGCTTTGGCAAATACAAAACACTTCTTTAAAAAGCATTAAAATGTTACTGATTTTAACTAAAAGAAACATTGGAATTAATGTTGAGCTTTTAGATGAACGTATATCAGGTCTAAAAGAAAACTAAACTAAATGAAAATTAAATTAAATTAAATACCTGACAAAATAAAACAAGCCTGTAGCCTGTAGGGTTTTGGGTTGGTCGAAAGACCCACCCTCCACTGACAAAGCTCCAGAATTTGTACCATACATGAGCTAATTCGTTCTATTTTGACTGCTGCCATCATAAATAGTGAAAGTAACTCATCGAAGAAAGCATTAAGACGGAAATCTGACGTGAGTGAAGTCATCTTTCACTTCTGGCTGACTGTATTGTTGTTAAATAGAGAAAACATTTTACAATGAACTTTTATTCTAAATCCTGGACCTTATTCTTGAAAGAAAAAATGACCAATAAAAAAAGGTGTGAAGAACCAACACTTACTTGTAATTCTACAATGTTTGGCTTGTTATCCATAAATTTTTAAATGTACTTTTAAGAGAGGCTAGAAAAATTGGAAAGCTCTACATTATTATTTTATTTTTTATTGTTTAAGTGGCCAACTTCTGACAGAGGAAAGTTGAATACTGGGCAGTTTGTTGTTTGCATAATAAATGACAATAGAATAAACCGTCTTTTAGAATTTAAAACTTTAACAGATTCTTCTTTTTTCTAATGATATATCATGTGTTAAATTTCTATTTTAAAAGAATAAGTATACTTTTTTTTCATATTTCTATATTCTAAATCTTTAGAAATGTTTTTGGTACATCAAAAAGTGAGGTTATGATGACCATCCAACAAGCTAATGCAGAAAAAGATGTCACTAAAATGCAGTATTTAAACCACATAGTTAAATAGAAAATGAATCGAATACCTGCAAAAAGGATAATTTTTGGAGAAAAAAAGAAGCACACCCTTCACTAGGCTGGCCATGGGCCTGTAAAATGATGGTAAATTAAACAAAAACCTTCAAATGATCTGATTCCAGGGAACTTCCATTGTCACCCATTCAACAAATAAAACAACATATATAATCAAAATAAAAACTGAGAAATAAAAAAATAAACTAAAAATGACTTGATCTCAAGGAAATATGCTGTCAAAAATACTAATTAAATAAATAACATTTATCCAAGTATTTACAATATGCTGTTTTATATTTTTTCTAAAGAAATGTGATGTTACACAAGATTTCACCATCAAATAATACGCTTCTTATTAAGTTCATATTCATTACACATACAGATGCATGTCAAACAATGCTTGGCTTTGATAAATAAAACCATTATTTTTTTATTGCAATATTGTTCCACTTTTGGCGCCACAGTGGCTCAGTTGCCTCACAGCAAGAAGGTCGCTGGTGTTGGTTTGTGGCTGGAAGGCCTAAGGAAAATGAAAGAATTATTCCACTTTTTTAAATGTTCACATTACATTTTTGTGTGTAACAAATAGCCTACAGCCCCATTTAGAATAAAAAAAATGTAGGCTACTTTTCAAAATTACTCCCCCCAACTCACATAACATTTATCCTTACTGGATGCTAAAAACATTATTATCATTTTGTTGTGAGAGGGAGTGACTAGTCATGTGCGGAGAGGAGTATATCCGGCCCTAAATACGGAAGCGGTCAGTCTATTTAGTCCTACAGATTTCCTCTAAGGTCTTCACCAGGATCTTGTTTTGGAATCTGACGCTGCCTCCTCCACGCTTTTCACCTCACAAGCTGCATCCTGTGACTCACACATCAGAGTCATGTTGAACAGTAGTTCCTGCTCTGGCTTTTCACTGACTCCATCAGCGTGACCTACATAAAAGGAATGGACTTTCAACATCATTCGCGCACTTTCAGGATGCCGCGCAAAGATTGAAACAACGTGTTGCTAGTTTTTGGAGTTTAGTTTTACTTGCTCTTCCTGTGGCTTTAGTTTGCCTGACTTTACTCTTTTACTCCCACTCACCAGTTATTCAAAAAACACACACCGTTTTGCCAATGTTGACCACAAGATACACAATACTTCAGGAAGTCCATGTTATGACAGAAAACATTTATTCCACAAGTGAGTTATTGAGTAGGTCTAGCCTCTTTTCTGCTTCGCATTGGACTGCGATTACAGCCTCCTGGATGTACGTTCTCTCTTATACTTAACACAAGGGGCACGCCATGGATTATCCCTTATAGTTAATCTAACTTTGGGTAATTATAGTAACTACCATCATTTTGAGATTCTAACATATGTGTTCGAGGCATGTGTCTGCTTTGTATTCTGTCCACCAATCTAGTGAACAGAACGAGAAAACACTGCTCTGTAAAAAATGCTATGTTCGACACAACTCTTTCATGTTGTCCTTCATGTTGTCCCAACACAAATTAAGTTAAAATAATTTTTTTTACAAATGCAATAAACATAAAACAATAAGTTGTCCCAATATGATGTTGTAATTTTTGTCTGAAACCATGAATAAAACCAAACAGCAACAAACCACAACTGAAGAGATTAAAAAAGGAATTCACTCATCAATCTGACATTATGCACGTTGTGATTCTAAACAGCGTACAGAAAAACACATTGATGAAATATTATATAAAAAGTATTGAACACATGAAGAAAGGAAGGTGTAAAAAGGCACAGAATGTCCAGACAGCAGCTGAAATTGTTCAGTATTTATTCAGCACCCCTGCCCTCATCAGTGTAAATGAACATCAGCTGCTACAGAACAAACTCCTTCATTGCCAGATGATGAGGATGAAAGTGTGGACATTTCAACCAGTCCAAGATCCCAAACAAAGCCAAGAAAACTCTTATTCGCTTGCGTAAAAAAAGAAAATAAGGCTGCAATAATGGCCCAGCCAATCACCTGACCTGAATCCAATAGACGTGACTTTAAGGGCATACTCATACTAGGTAGAGTTGCCTTGAACCATGGTAAAGTGCGATTGTCCACCCTCCCCTCTCCCCTGACAGCCTGCACTCACACTGCATTTTGCCTTCTGAACCACAGCTCTGAACCTGAGCACGCTTACGTCATTTATGATGCGACTGTTCAGTTAAACAGGAAGAGAGTGCACAGTGTAGATTCTTTTATTTATAGACCATTTTGAGGGATGTAAACAAAAACAATGTCCCCAACGTACTTCCTGTTTCACATTTTTTATTTCCATAGCTTCCGAGAATCCAAAAATAGCCATGTTTTGATAAATAATGTTTTGATTGCTGTTTTAACAATGAGTTAGGATTGAATTGTCTCTTGTTACAGTTGTGAAATAGTTTAATAACAAGCAGGAAATGTTCATGGGCCAGTGACATGACCACATTGAAATGGTCTATATCATTTTGGATTATTTTTAATCGTTTGTGATGCAGTGACACGCAGTGAAATATTTTGCAGAACAGATACAGAATTTTTGATGCTCATAAATGTTCATAAAGTGCTGCATGCAGGCCTATTAGGTGGTTTGCTGAATGTATAGCTGACGTTCAGCAGGGGGTTTGTATCTTTAATAAAGCATGACAGTTCGTGTTCATTGAAAAGTAAGACTGATTAATAAATCAATATGAAAATGTCGCTTAAAAGTGACGTCGCATCTTCAGTTTTGTGCTCAGGCACGCTTTGCAGTCACACTACATGCGTATCGTGCCAAAGCCAAACTGAACTGCCCTCTGGCACACCTCTGGCCCTCTGGCAACAGGGCCAGGGCCGGCCAACTGAACAGTGCCTGGGCCCAATTCGGAGCACTCACACTTGTCAAACAAACCGGGAAACACACCTGGATGTAATGGTTCGGATGGCATAGTGTGCACCCTATGACTGTTGAAGTATGGAAAAAAGTCACACCTAAGAAACTCATGCAACTCCATTGCCCAGGAGGCGTTTATACAAAAAAAAAGCCTTTTATACAAAGTATTAAATGCTTTGCAGTAGTTCAGCGCTTTCTCCTTGTTTTATTACATTGTTATCACATAATTTCAGCAAAAAGGTTTGGTTTATTTGTATATTTGTATTGGGTTTTTACCAAAATCTGGTTCAATTTCATGTCAGCAGCACTTTAGAAATATATTTAACAGGAGAAATCATGATGTGTTCATACTTACATAATCATACTTATTTTTCCTGCTGTATATATCCTTAGATATATTAATACGGTTATAAGGTAATGCCCCAAGACCTCCCATAATTTAAAACAAAAAATATATATATAAAGTATCACAAAAAATTCTATCAACATACAAATTACACCTAGGAAACATCTAACCGAGAAAATATGTGTGCTTTGAATGTACAATAAGCCCATCAGCACATCCTAGTGACATCACTAAACCTAGATAACTTACTAAGAAAATCACCCAGCTCAGTAAGAATGTGATTGTTCTTCCAAGGGATAAAAATCCTGCCTTTGTCTGAGTCAGCAGCTGTATTTTATGAGTCATGAGTTTCTCAAGCTGAGCTCATGATGATGCACGCTAGTTTCGAGAGGAAATCGTTTGCTCTTTGCTTTAGCTTCACTGATCAGATGTGACAGGAAAAAGAACATTTTCTTTTGGCTCCTGCTCACACAATAATCAAATCCATCTGTCCAAATGCTCATGTTAGAGGTGGGAGCTTTAGCCGTCATCTGATTCATTACACGAGCAGTGAGGTCAGTACTCACCCTCCCTCACAGTCATAATGAAACTATGCCTGCTGAAAAGTGGCCAGTGAGCAGTGTGACGCAATGTGGTATATCCAGTATTTTAGACGTTGTGGCAAAGAGAGAGTATTTATTTGACATCTTTTTGTGACTCAGTTTGGGCAGAGATAGAAAAATGCACTAAGACACATCCCTGCGAGAGGCTGAAATAATGACTTCAACAGTGAGCCTCGACCGCAGAGCTTGTAATAAAGTTTCATGAGCTCCGCTGTCTGGACTTCAGTTTTGTCTGAATCAGGATTTTTGTGTGTGTGTAAATCATTTGTACATCATTTGTACAAATATAGTTTCAACCTTTGTTTCATTAGTTTCAACCTTTATATGCTCCCTCTGAGCCAAACACTGAGAAAGAGCCAAATTTCCTACCACAGCTATGCTGATGACACTCAGATCTACATAGCCTTACTGCCTAATGACCACAGCCCCATTGACACCCTCTGCCAATGCATTGATGAAATTAACAATTGGATGTGCCAAAACTTCCTTCAGTTAAACAAAGAGAAAACTAAAGTCATTGCATTTGGGAACAGAGATGAGGTTCTCAAGGTGAATGTGTACCTTGGCTCTAAGGGTCATACAACAAAAAATAAGGTCAAGAATCTTGGTTTGACTCTGGAGTCAGATCTGAGTTTCAACAGTCATGTCAAAGCAGTAACTAAATCAGCATACTATCATCTCAAAAACATTGCAAGAATTAGATGCTTTGTTTCCAGTGAAGACTTAGAGAAACTTGTTCATGCTTTTATCAGCAGCAGGGTGAATTACTGTAATGGACTCCTCACTGGCCTTCCCAAAAAGACAGTCAGACAGTTGCAGCTTATCCAGAACGCTGCGGCCAGGATTCTGACCAGAACCAGGAAATCAGAGCACATCACACCTGTCCTCAGGTCTCTACACTGGCTCCCAGTTACATTCAGATTAGATTTTAAAGTATTACTACTTGTCTTTAAATCACTAAATGGCCTCAATACATTACAGATATGCTCACTCAATACAAACCTACCAGATCACTCAGATCTTTAGGATCATATAAACTAGAAATTCCAAGAGTTCAAAGCAGGGTGAATCTGCTTCCAGCTATTATGCCCCTCGCTGCTGGAATCAGCTTTCAGAAATGATCAGATGTGCTCCAACATTAGGCACATTCAAATCAAGACTGAAAACACATCTGTTTAGCTGTGCCTTTACTGAATGAGCACTGTGCTACGTCCGACAGATCGCACTACTGTGTCTTTCTTTTTCTTTTTCATTCTTTTATAACTTGTTTTTAATCATTTTAAAGTTTTTATTATTTGTTTTTATTTTCTTATACTTCAATTTTATTTCTGTTTATGTAAAGCACTTTGAATTGCCACTGTGTATGAAATGTGCTATATAAATAAACTTGCCTTGCCTTGCCTTGTACATCCACTGAACTGAAAATGGCTTTTACGTAATTTCAAGAGTTCGCCCTTGCTGATGATTTTTTATAAAGCGTGTTTGGCATGCTGTCCTGGGAGAGAGCCCTGAGCTCGTGAGATCCTTGAGCCCGGGGCTCCCCCCTGTTGCAGGGCGAGAGGAGAGTCTGAGTTCAGGTAGGTCTCGAGAACTCCCCTGCTTGATAATGGTAAATGTAGATTATATATGGCTATGCAGAAAGTATGCTGGATTCAATGCTTGTCTATGATGTCGATTTAGTTTTGTCAATTTACTTATGTTACATGTTTTTGGTCTGTGGGAGGAAACCGCAGAGCCTGAGGAAAACCCACGCAAACAAGGGGAGAACAAGCAAACTCCACACAAAAAATGCCGACTTTGCCAGGTAAGATCTGAGCCAGTGACATTCTTGCTGTGAGGCAATGGTGCTAATCAATGGGCCTCTGTGCTGCACTGATAAGGAAAGGGAAGGAGTAGGGGCGGAAGGGGGGATTCTTTAATAATAATAATAATGCATTTTATTTGAAGGCGCCTTTCTTGACAGTCAAGATTAGATTAGATTAGAACGTCTTTATTGTCCCCGAAGGGCAATTAGGTTTACAGCAATAGCCGACAATCGACAGCAACAAGTCACACTCAACAACATAAATAACAGTAACAATAATTGATCATAGAGAGGGAGGTAGGGACAAATCAGTACAAATATCTGTTTGACCTTGCCCGTCTAGAATAAGTATACCTTCTGCCTGATGGCAGAAGGCAAAACTTTGAATAAAGTGGGTGGTTCTCATCTGCTAAAATGGACATACTGTAGGCTTCATTGAAACTCTGACCTCATACACTTGTCCAATACTGTTAACATTCATACCTAAAGTCTTAAGTCAAGGTCACCGTACAAGTCATTAAGAACAGTCAGTTCAAATAAAAACACAATATAAAAGTCAAAAGAATACAATACAAACTTAAAAAATGCAATTGAGCTAAAGAGAATCGTCTGCTTTAAACAGATGTGTTCTGAGTTTGGCTTTAAATTGTGAAAGAGAGTCTAAATTACGGAGATCAGGAGGAAGTGAATTCCAAAGCTGAGGAGCAGAGTGGCTGAAGGATCTGCTCCCCATGGTGACGAGGTGAACAGGGGGGACAGTGAGGTGAATGGAAGAAGAAGACCTGAGTGTTGGAGAAGGTGTGGCGATATGAACAAGACTAGCGAGGTACAGTATGGCGGAGCAAGATTGTGAACGGCTTTAAAAGTTAGAAGAAGTATTTTATAACTAATCCTGAAAAGGACGGGGAGCCAGTGAAGCTGTTGTAGAATGGGTGTGATGTGACAGATAGAGGGGGTTTTTGTGATAATACGGGCTGCCGCGTTTTGTACCAGTTTTAGTTTATGAAGAGTTTTATTAGGGAGACCAAACAGAAGTGAATTACAGTAGTCTAATCGGGATGTGACTAAACTATGAACAAGAATGGCAGTTGATTGAGGTGTGAGGGAAGGACGTAAACGATTTATATTGCGAAGGTGGAAGTAAGCGGACTGGGTGACATTATTAACATGTGCAGTGAATGAAAGGGTGCTGTCGAAGATGACCCCCAGACTCTTGACCTGAATGGAGGGGGTTCAAGACGAAGATGGCCAAGGTAAGATACTCTGGTTATTTATAGTGATTTTGGAGTATCTGATTGGTGAATCATGCATTAGCTAATGAGGACCAGCTGCTATCAATCATAAGCACGGGCTCCTCTCGAAATTAGTTTATAAATAAACTTCACAAAACATTTCCATACACTAATATTCAAAAGGTTACAAAAATATTTTTTTTTTGTGGGTAAAAGCATAGTTTTTTTTTGACAGACTGTTTAAAACAGAGGTAGAACTACAGTTACTATAAATGCCATGTTTAAAATACAATTAACTTGTGTTTACCATAGTTAAATTACCGCACAATAGCCATGTTTTTTTTATTTCATTTGTGGTAAAAGCACGATTATTTTTGTAAGGTGTTAAAAAGATTGTTTTTAAAATTATAATTATAGATATAATTATAGATTGCTCAGTGGTTGGCACTGTCGCCTCACTGCAAAACCGTCGCTTGTTTGAGCCCCAGCTGGGCCAGTTGACATTTCTTTGTGGAGTTTGCATGTTTTCACCGTGTTGGCTTAGGTTTTCTCTGGGTGCTCCGGTTTCCCCTACAGTTCAAAGACATGCGGTGTAGGTGAATTGAATAAACTACGCTGGCCATGGTGTATTTGTGTGAATGAGCGTGTATGGGTGTTTCGTAGTACTGGGTTGCAGCTGGGTAAAACATATGCTGGATAAGTTGGCGGTTCATTGCACTGTGGTGACCCCTGATGAATAAAGGAACTAAGCTGAAGGAAAATGAATATTTTAGTTATTAATAACTAAGTTATTACCATGATTTTAATTCAATAGTAATTTAATTCGATTTAGCTTAAGAAAGCCTAGCCTGAAAGTTAGAAAATGTGAAATGTTTACACACACAATAAAGCGTTTTACTATGTTATTAGCAAATTTGAAATAAAGATTGATCTCAAAATGTAATGCATGTATTAATTTCTTTAAAAAAAAGATGGTATGATTTACACAATGTATCAATGCCCATATGTAAACTGACTATCTCTGGGAGAAGACAAATGTGTTGGTTCATTACAACAGAAGCAGTGTCCCTAAACAAATGGAATAATATAAAGCCACGAATATAAAGACATTCCTGAAAGATTATTACCTTCATCCAAGATAGAAAAAAACATGCAGCGCTATTATAAACTCTTCAAGATAACCTGCCCATAAAGGTACAGTATTAAACTGTGTGGACAAACTGCGGGATTATGACACTCGACAGCTCACTGTGACACTACACCACTCCTCTATCTGAAACGCCATATACATACAGTGACTAATGTAAATGACTGATATTTATTACATAACTATAGACAATTTTATAATCATATCATCAAACTTTATGTTTTAATGATGGCTTGTCATTGTCATTAAAAATATGGTACTAATTGTTTCACTTCTCTTATGACAGCTAAACATCTCGACAATACGTTCAGGAGATCTCAGCCATAATTCATAGGCACTGAGCAACTGAAACAGATTTGTATTATAGCATAAACACATCAAAAGAATATGAGGATAACAATTTGTACTTTAAAAGTCACTAATTTGGTAAAAAACATGATAAACCAGCCTGATCTCACGAGAAAACGTAATCATTTTACGTTTTGCCAGTTTAGTGGCTAATTTGTACGAATTCGTTCGAGTTCTGTCGTACGAAAATGTACGATTTAAAAAAGGAGGCCTGGCACCCAACACCACCCCTAAACCCAACCGTCATTGGGTGATGAGCAAATTGTACTAAATTGTACGAATTAGATCGTACGAATTCATACGAATTAGCCACTAAATGAAAAGTTAGCGTTGGATAAACCCAGTTCTCACATTTTTGATGACTACAAAATAAATTTAACAAATTCAAACTGAACAAGAGAGCAACAATATGTAATTTTTTAAATTTTATTTATCATATTTAAGTGATGAATAATTCCACATGATTAATTTGATTACATAAATACATAACTAAAGCTAGGTAAAAAATATTTTTTTTGAATTCAAGTATTTTTTTAGCTACATTAAATGGCAAAAAATGTGATTCAACATTTACTGTTTTATAATTCATCTGAATAAAACAGACATGATTACATTCATTTTTAAAAAACATGACGACATTTGGACGGCATTTCAAAACTCGCAATGACCAAAGCGTGTACAGCAAGAACATCTAGATCAACAAAGAGTTTCAATTCATAGTGTAAAATCAAACAAATCTATAACCTGCAGATTTGTTCCTCTTATCCACTCATCTGCTCTCTCCATCACACGGATTCTCACAGAACACCACTCTGTTTTCCAAACGGGCACGTTCAGCCTGAAACACTAGTTTATGGCTTACTAATGTCTCCATTGGACCTGACCTGATCATAGTTGGGTCTCCATTCTATATTAACAAAGAGAGAAGCCTTGTGAGAGCTCAGATTACTCTACTACAGCAAAAATGCAGAAAAAATGATCGTCTTACCGTCACGGCTGAAATGAAGGAATCAATAAGGTGAAAATCTGCACAGCCGTGACCTCCTTTGGCAAAGTTGCCTGGAACTGTCCCATCTGAGGTGTGTTTCGTGGTTTTATTGGTGAGGAAGTCAAACACTGAGATCTCATGTCCATCACAGGAGAGTTCGCCCTTGTGAAATAATGAGAAAATACCAAACATCTTATTAAAGGCAACAGGGGACAAACGTCTTTAGATAAAAAAAATGACATTTGATTATATCAACACACATATTGTAGGGCCAGTGCAAGAGAGCACATAACACCTATTTTGAAAAAATTCACTAGCACTGGCTTCCTATCAGTTTTCAAATAGATTTTAATATCCTTATGCTTGCATACAAGGCCTTGAATTGTCTAGCAACACAATATTTATCTGAGCTTTCAATCCTATACACTCCTAGACGTGCTTTACGCTTGTTTGATGCTGGTCTTTTAACTGCTCAGTCAACATGGATAAAGTCTATGAGAGACCGGGCATTCTCTTCATTGGCTCCTAAATTGTAGAACTCTTTACCCTCTGATATTCGCAATGCAGAAGCCCTGAGTATTTTTAGATCATCTATTAAAACTTACTTTTTAAAGGGCATCTTTTATTTGATTTCATCTGACATTTTACATCATTTTTAGGTCTATTGTTATTATTTTATGTGCTTTTAAATATTTTTATTTTTTTGCATTTATCCTTGTGCCTTTTGCCAATTTTATGTCTGTTAATTGCCTTGAGATGCTACTTTTAAAGGCATCTAAAAATAAAGTTTATTATTATTATTATTATTATTACTGTACATCGCTTGACCACATTGAGACATCAAGACAATGCACAATTTGAGTGAAAACATTTTGAATATATCACAATTATGTCAGTTTATATCTAAAAAATAATGTTTGTTTTTGTAATTAGGGGAATTCTGTCTTGAAAATATTAACTTAAAGACCCCTATTATATCTATGTTTGACTATCTACATCCCCTGAATCACGTTCAGTTTCAATTATAATGAAATAATTAGTTTAATTTTCATCAATAGTTTCATTTTCATCTTTTTTTGGTTGCTTACTCTACTAAGCTAAATATTATTTTCTGTATTATTTATAATTTGAATAATGAAAAATACATTTTGTGTCTGCCCCTATGTTCTGGTCAACTCTGTTACATTAATTACAAAAAGGCAGAAAAAACTTTAAAGCAGAAAAAGATTGTAGCCTGCTCAAAGTGATGTCATTTCCTCTGGCAGGAAACTATGGAAAGCACTAAGCTATATACAGTTGAAGTCAGAATTATTAGCCCCCCTGTTTATTTTTCTCCCTAATTTCTGTTTAACGGAGAGAAGATTTTTCCAACATATTTCTAAACATAATAGTTTTAATAACTCATTTCTAATGACTGATTTGTTTTATCTTTGTCCTGCTGACAGTAAATAATATTTTACCAGATATTTTTCAAGACACTTCTATACAGCTTAAAGTGACATTTAAAGGCTTAACTGGGTTAATGTAATGTAATGTAATATGTAATATGTATTTGTATAGCGCATTTATTGTGTATGGCCATACACCCAAAGCGCTTTACAATCATGAGGGGGTTCTCTCCACACCACCACCAGTGTGCAGCATCCACTTGGATGATGCGACGGCAGCCACAGGACAACGGCGCCAGTGCGCTCACCGCACACCAGCTATTGGTGTAGTGAAGAGACAGTGATAGAGCCAATTCTGAGGATGGGGATGAGTGGAAGGCCATGATCGTAAGGGCCGATTGAGGGACTTTGGCCAGGACACCGGGGTTACACCCCTAATCTTTTACGAGAAGTGCCATGGGTTAACTGGGTTAATTAGGTAACTAGGCAGGTTAGGGTAATTAGACAAGTTATTGTATAACGATGGTTTGTTCTGTAGACTATTGAAAAAAATTGCTTGAAGGGGCTAATAATTTTGACCCTAAAATAGTCTTTAAAATTTTAAAAACTGCTTTTATCTTCGCCGAAATAAAACAAAAAAACACTTTTTTTTTATTATGAGACCTACTGTAAAAATGTCCCTGCTCTGTTAAACATTATGTGGGAAATATTTTAAAAAGAAAGGGGGGCTAATAATTCTGACTTCTACTGTATATGTGATTTAATTTGTATTAAATGTTTAGGATACAACAATGGTAGGTTAATTCTACTTGTCATGAAGACTTGTCTACTTGTTGTGATATTTCTGTGAATTTTTCATTCACGTAAAAACAATAACAATCTGCTCTGAAATTAGCATCTTGAGCTGGAGCAGAAAATGCTGAAAAATGTTAACTCTGTTAATGTTTTAAAAAGTTTAAAACTTAAGCAAATTTAAGTATTTTGTAGCGTAGTGAGTAGCATGTTCGCCTCACAGCAAGAAGGTCGCTGGTTCGAGTCCCAGCTGAGTCAGTTGGCATTTCTGTGTGGAGTTTGCATGTTCTCCCCGTAGTTGCATGGGTTTCCTCCGGGTGCTCCGGTTTCCACCACAAGTCCAAAGACATTCACAAGGTGAATTGGATAGGCTAAATTGTCCGTAGTGTATGAGTGGGAATGTGTGTGTATGAATGTTTCCCAGAGATGGGTTGTGGCTGGAAGGGCACCCGCTGCATAAAAAATATGCTGGATAAGTTGGCAGTTGATTCCGCTGTAACGACCCCGTATTAATAAAGGGACTAAGCCAAAAAGAAAATGAATGAATGAATATATATATATATATATATATATATATATATATATATATATATAT
>CAIGQQ010022187.1:3690-17949 GCA_903798035.1 Danio albolineatus
ACACACACACACACACACACACACACACACACACACACACACACACAAAATCAAAAATTATAATCTTATCTTTAACACAAAGAAAATGAAGTGACACTGAGAGGGATTTGAGAGGTTGTGATTAAAAAACTTTATCTAGATTTATCTGTATTTATTTAGATTTATCTGTTCCAAGTTACGTAATCAAAATAAAACTGAAATAGCTCTTCAACTACTTAAAGCACAAAAAACAAGCACAGTCTCTAGAGTCAAGGCCTGGCTACATGAAAGCCCTTCAGCTAAGAAATTCTTTTGTTGTAAGGTTAAGCGATCCTTTAGTAAAACTAGTGTTGGGTTATTTATCCTCGAGTGTTCCAAAGCATAGCTACAAAAAGTCCGTATAGCAACCTAAATGTTAACTGAAGTATCACTTTTCGCAATTACGTCCTAATCTAATCATGACAAACCATACATGTTGGAAAAGCCTCTAAGGGTGCTTTCACACCTAGACTTTTGTTTCGGAACCTGTCTCGTTTTCCGATGAACGCCGTTCATTTGGCATATGTGAATCCAGCAATCGTGCTCGGATCCAATTTAACCGGTCAGAGATCACCTGAATGAGGTGGTCTCGACATGACTGAAATGAGCAGATAGATTGTAGTGAGAAAGCAAAAACGATCCACCAAACTGACAAACCAGGCTATATCATAGAGCATTATGGATATGTAATCAGGCATAGGCTGGTGTAAGATTCTGTCGGTATGATAACCTTGGATAAAAATATCACGGTTTTACGGTATGACGGTATTGTAATTACTGCTCTAAAATATATTCTTATTAAATCTCTGGGTAAAAAACAAAACCTTTTTCCCCTTTGAACACATTATATTTGATTTTCCTAGACATACTTGAAAATCGATATTACAGAAAATTTTACGATTGAAGGAACGATATTACAGAAAATTTTAGCGGTTTTAAAACCTTGAATTTTCCAAACTGCGGTATACCTTGAACACGGTTACCGTCCCATGCGTAATATGCATATAAGGCTATATGAAGAGAGAATGACGAGTAGGGCGGGATGTCATTCCTACCAGTAAATGCATGTTTCATGTCAAATATTAAAGTGAAAGCATGTTAACTATTAACGAGAGCTTTTCTATAAACTAGAGTTAAAACTATAAACTAGAGCTATTTGCCGGCAGCTAGCTCTCTGCAACTCTCACATGGTCGCCCACTGAAGCTAAGCAGGGCTGCGCCCGGTCAGTACCTGGATGGGAGACCACATGGGAAAGCTAGGTTGCTGCCGGAAGTGGTGTTAGTGAGGCCAGCAGGGGGCGCTCAACCTGTGGTCAGTGTGGGTCCTAATGCCCCAGTGTAGTGAAGGGGACTCTATACTGCTCAGTGAGCGCCGTCTTTCGAATGAGACGTTAAACCGAGGTCCTGACTCTCTGTGGTCAGTAATAATCCCAGGATGTTCTTCGTAAAAGAGTAGGGGTTTAACCCCGGCATCCTGGCCAGATCTGCCCTCTGGCCTCTGTCCATCATGGCCTCCTAACATCCCCATATCCTAATTGTCTTCATCACTCTGTCTCCTCTCCACCAATCAGCTGCTGTGTGGTGTGCGGTCTGGCGCAAAATGGCTGCCGTCGCGTCATCCAGGTGGATGCTGCACACTGGTGGTGGATGAGGAGATCCCCCCATTGTGTACAGCGCTTTGAGTGCCCAGAAAAGTGCTGTATAAATGTAAGGAATTATTATTATTATTATTATTATTTCCATTATTTCTCTCTATAATGTAATCTATAATGCATAATTCTAGCCAACGGCGCTGTATGAGAAAGTCTTACCTCTGACGATGTCTGTGGGTGTCACCACTTATAATTAAAGCACAGCTTTTCACTTATAATGTCTTATTGCCCATCATCATAAATTAAAATAAGCATGCATGACAGAAAATAAACCCTGAAACTCTGACCAATGTGACGAGAGTTTACACAAACGTGACATGTTTTAGCTATTTTGGTACATTTGGAAACTTTGCGGTATAAAAGTGAACCACACCAAGAACGAAGTGGAGCACTGTAACAATTTTAATCCGTGTTTCAGAACAAAAGAATCAATCTACAGGTGTGAAAGCAGCCTAAAACGAGTAATAGATAAAAAGAGTAATAGATTAAAACACATTTACTGTCACCCTTCCATCTGTGGGAGAATTTACGGCTACATTTATAATACTATTATAGTCTAAACATAAAGAAATCATGACAAATATATATATATATATAATTTGAAAAATTACCATTTCAAGTTTCCACATCTGGTGACTGATTTTTGATAGATATTACAGAGCATCAGTAATTATTAGTTTGCGACAAGAATACTCATCAGAATAAAAAAGAATTACTTTGCTACAGCAATCTGCAAATATAAGAGATATTTTAGAGGCTCAATTAAAAAAAATTGGTAAAAAAAACCTTTACAATTGTATGTATACTTTACAAATATTGTCAAAAGTATGAAAAAAAATATGGTTCATATTCCTCAATACTTACAGAAACAGGGGACGAACTTATAAGGTCACTAATGAAAACTGTATAATCAGATGGTCATGTCTAGTACTGCGGCCAAACTAAATCTCACTGAAAGCTCATTTTTTGAGATATTATCAACTTCAAATTTGGAATATGATTTGTTGATGTTTAGCTTTGATTTTCTGCCAATTTTAGGCTAAAACAGGTTTTGTAAATTACATAATTTATGCAATGTATTAAAATAAAATTTACTGTATTATTTTCATAAACAAATACACAAAGAATTTTTGTGCTGTTCAGTAGGACATGAATGCAGGAATGACCCACAGCAATTATTATGCTGTAAAGTCTAGAGGGTATACTGCTGAAGAAGAAAAAAAGTTACAATTTTTACATTAGTGTAATGAGAAGGTTTAGAGATTGAGGTTGGGATAGAAATAGAGTCATTCAATAAATATAAATAATTTTCATTGACCTTCAGAGCTGTATCCCTTCTAGCAACAACCTAATTGCACTGTTCAGTGATGGTGTCCATTTGCAGAAGTGCAGTGTTGATTATTGAATATCTTTATTGATGATTATGATTATCATTACAATTCAGGGTTCGACAGTGCGACCATTTCGCTCGCATTTGTGACTAAAAATAGATGTGTGAGAACGGGAAAATATTTAGTCGCACATGTGATTTTATTTATTTTTTATTCATATAAATAAGCTTGATTCATGGCAATATACACTGGGCCACAGTAAAACAACATGTTCATACTAAGTTATTGTATATTACGCTGGAAATCTATTGTAACACATCGTGCGAGCCTAATAGAAAAGGTTCACAATTCGGACATGATATATCGTGGCTAAACTCAACACGCAATTTAACACCAGCGCTTCCCACGCAAATTTTACCTGGGCGGCCCAGTTCTGTGTGTGCGAGAAACAGAGAATACTCCGTCACAGACCCTGCTCTGTAGACCTGCTTTCTCTTTTAATGTTAATTGTATTAGTTTTTACATGACTTTGAACGCAAACTTTGGCCAGCTTGCAATTGTAAAGTTTTCTGTTGATCAAAGCTGTATTATTTCTTTTACCCGTCTTTAGTGATTATTCAGAAAACATTCTAGAAATGAAGGATCCAAACAAGGATTTTGACTGTGATAAATATACCCAAATGGTCTTTTTTAAAAATGTAACCTTTTCTTTTTTGCCAAGAACATTTGATTGATCTAAAGTGTTATTTTGCACTGTAAAGACCCTTTAATTGAAAACAGATATACAAGGTTGTTTATGAAACCATCAATGCCATTAAAGAGAATTAACTCATTATTCAAATCTAAATACATTTTTAATTATTTAAAAAAAAAAAAACTTGCAGGATTTTTCTCCTTATAGCAGACTTCAGCGCTGGTTTGAATTTCAAAACTAGTTTAAAAGCAAATATTTATATGCAAATTTATATATTTTGAACTACAAAACTCATCCTACTGTACACTCTTAAAATGCTGGTTTGTTTAAACCCAAAGTTGGGTTAATTATGGACAAGATGTGGATTGAAAAATGTCATTCAAGTTAATTTTTAAAAAATTAACCCAATGTTGGATTTGACCCAGTGATTAATAAAATAGAGAATTTTTTAGAGTATAGTGAGATGCAGTCCTTCGTGCTTAAAAATTTACTATTATTAACCACTTATAACTTTTGAGCCAGAAGCGTACATTATTATTTTTCAATCATAATTTTGCATGTTTCACTAAGTCACATTTTTGTCAAATTTGATCTCTTTAAGACCATTATGAATGGAATTTCAGACTTACACAGGGCTAAACGCTAAGGGTTTTTGTAATGGGCCAGTGGAGGAGATTATTTACTTGCCCCTAGTAGAATTTTACATGAAAATATTTATTTCTCAGTAACATATCTTAGAAAACTTCTCAAAATAAGCTACATTTACTACTCTAGTTCTACACATACTTTTTTTCCAACATATCTTTTCTTTAAAAAGTATAAAACTATAATAACTTAAATGTATTTAACAGACGGTTTAGGTCAGTGTCCCCATAAGGTAGCTATAAACACATGAAGAACCTTTAAGCAAATGTTACTGTAAGTAATATAATTGAACAATTCTGGTTAATACAGTTAATAAACAAACCTTTGGTTGTTGGTGATTGGATGGATGTTATTCCGATTGGGTAGGTTTACATGGACAAAGGAAAACAGGAGACATAGGAGACATGTTCAAAATGATTTAACATAATATTTCAGCAATTTTAACACTTTAAGAAAATTAAGATATTTTAGGATTTTCTAGAGATTTTAGCCCTGATTTCGACTCGCCGACACGTTTAGAGAAATCACCAACAAATTCCTGAAATCACAGGCAAATCGTTGCTTGTTCATTAACAATCACACACTTTGAACTATCAAAGACGCCATCTGAGAGAATCGCCGACACCCGTGAGGTATTTGGCATGCTGAATTTCTGGAGCTGTCTGAGATTCAAATCATACCGTGTGAAATGAGTTGAAAATAACATCATCAGTGATCACCTACAGCCAATGAGAGAGCAGCATCCACTAGTGTGGACATCTGCAGGCCAGCGGGAGGTTGAGGAGAAGTTAAAAAGGGCTTTCTTTCGGTCTAGTTGGACCCAAGAAATGAAGGAAAGACTAGTGTAAATTTGGCAGGAGCACCCGTCTCTGACATTCATCTGAGCAATACCACAACTGGCTTGAAAAGAAAAGAGTTAAAGTGAAATTGCTAATTCCCAACAAAAGCCAGGTGAGCAACAGAAGTATATTTTCTAGCCCACTAAAGTGCTACTCATTATGTAGTTAATAACTAAAGATACACTACATGACCTCACATTGTTTCCATGTCGCTTCTCGCTTGTGTTTGCTTATGAGACGTAGTTTGTGAACCGAGACTATATTGTTGCCAATCCATCCTACAGTGTAAACACAACACCGACAGAACACTACCCCAGATAGTCATGCAGTGACTGATCTGAACTCTGCATAAGAGAACCCCTTCTACACACAGGATAAGCATACACTCTTTGGGTTGTTCTAACCCAAATGCCATTGCTGGGTCAAAAATGGACAAACCCAAACGGTCTTGAAAAAGGTCTTTAAAATTTAATTAAAAAAAATTAATCCAATGTTTTGTCCATATCTGACCCAACTCTAGATTAATTCAACAGTCTCAGTGTACAGATAATGGGTAAACAATTCAATTCTTCACAAAATTCGCAGTATAGCAGTTTTCTATTCTGACCAGCAGGTGGAGACAACAGACAATCATACTTTCACAACCACATACAGTACAGCGACCAGCAGTCTGCTCAGTGAAGAATAAAAAATACATAAAAACACGCAGCAAAAGCTCAGGCACCAGTTCATGTTCACTTAAGTAAACAAAATGTCAATACATACAATATTTATGTAAATCACATACCATCATTGAGTCCATTTATTTACTTATGTAAATGGTGTAAATAAAAATGTGTTTGTTTTTATATTATATCAGTAATATTATTGAATAATACACAAATGTTTATGATTTATCTGCAATTCGGTTTGTAAAGTAATATTTTCTATCTTTTAAACTATAAGATATATTATGAAAGACTTGCTTTGTTTATCAAACAATAGGATCTACCTGAATTAGCATTAGCATCTAACTTTAAATAATAAGTTAGAGTAAATATAAATAATAAATTATAGTTAAAAAGTGCTTATTTTTTATTTCATGTTTTTAGTTTAGTTTATAGTTTAGTCACTGCACTCCCAAAAATCACTCTGCATTTCAATCTGTGCTTTAAAAAATGTCTACAGACTCTCTCTGGCCCTGCTTACACTGTATAACATACGTAAAAATGCTGGGTCGTCGCAACCCAACATTGGGTCAAATATGGACATCATGTTAGCTAAAAAGTGCAACTGAAAAAATTTGTTATTACAACTTTTTTTAGTAGTGTACATCAGTACTAAAAACTACAGTATACTAAAGTTTATCAGATCAGTACTGTTCTAGGCATGGGACGGTTTGGAAAAGTCAAGGTTTTAAAACCACCAACATTTTCTGCGATATCGTTCTTAAAAGGTATGTGTACGATTTTTAAATGTACTTTTTTTAAGGAACAACAGTATTTCCAGCAGAAAAGATGTCCAAAAATGCCGGTTAAAATTATAAACAAATCTGTAGGGATGCTCCGATCGATCGGTATCGGCCGATAATCCCATTTTATGACTCGATCGGTACTCGCTAACTTGGCCGATCTTACGAACCGATCACAATTGATGACGTCAAGGCTGTTACCTCACGGTCCTCAGATCCCCTGGACTTCTGGGAGAGGAACAAAGGCCGGTTCCCAGCTTTGGCAGAGGTAGCACGAGTCTATCTTAGTGCTCCATCAACGAGTGTTGATAGTGAGCGGCTATTCAGTACAGCGCCACACATTTTGAATGAAAAGAGAAATAGACTGTCTTCGCAAAATGCTGAAAAACTCATCTTTATAAAGAAAAACTTGCCTTACCAAATAAAGTAGGAAGGGGCCAAATGACTACTCTGTAGCTTGACAATAACTTGAATTTTAGCCCTGTTACTTTTTTGTATCAGACTACTCCATTTTGTTCTTTTTGGAGATTAAATGATTCTCTTTCTTTTTTCCTCTTCAGTCAGTTTGTTCCTTACATCAGACTTATCCATTTTGTAGTTTAAATGTTTCTAGTTTACTTTGTTCTCACTCTAACACTGTTAGACTCAATATATTTCATGTTGGAGTTTATGTTTATGGAATATTTCATGTTAGAGTTTAAATGTTTTGTTTTATTTTGTCCTCTCACTAACATTGGACAGTGTTTAATTAAATCTAATGAATTGCATCAAACTACTCAAATTTGTTCATTTATATAAGTTAAATTTATTTTTTATTTTGTCCTGCTCAGGCTTGTATTGGACAATGTTTAAGTTAAATCAGACTTCTCCATTTTAAGAGATGAAATGTTTATTTTGTCCTTCACCGTTCACTGCACTACTGGACAATGTTTAAATAAACCTTGTGGGTTGCATCAGCCTGCTCAATTTTTTAAAATTATTTTTGTCTCTTATTCAGTATCCTGATGTGCATAGCGTTATGCATTAACCCCATTGTAAAAGCATATTTAAATATTCACTGTATAATAATACTTATTTGTGATTATTTAGTACTCTGTTAAAACAATAGTTTTATTACATATAGTGTTAAAATGTAACAAAAATATAACAAAGGCAACAACAATAGTATTACTTTATCTGAAAAAAGTTAATGGTGATCAGAGAGCTTACATATCAGTTATATAAACTTGAAGCATCAGAATCGGCATTGGTATCGGCCGATCAGCATGACAAAAAATCGGTACTCGGTATCGGTGGCAAAAATCCTGTTCGGAGCATCCCTACAAATCTGTGTTTTTGAAACTATCGAAGACAGCAGAAGTCAATGATTCATTTGAATGATTTAGTCTGACAAATAATATTTGTAGGAGCCATACATTGTCTATTGGCGATTGGCCACAAGAGGTCAGTGCAATACTATTTAACTGTGGCTTCCCTGCATAGAGAGAGAGAGCGTTGTTGGGAAGCAGTTTTTGACCGTAACTCAGTGTAATGCAACGTCACGAAAATTTAGGTAAGGAGATTAGTATAATATGGATGAAGTTGTGTTGATTGGACAATAAAGACGTTTTTATTTGCATCTACTTTGCCTACGGACTCTGACTTTTACGCGTGTAAAACTTGCTTGCTCCACCAAAAATAGCGGCATTGGAACACAGCTATAATATTTCTGAATTATTTTACTGTTCAGAAATATTACAAAAATGTTTCTCAAAATAAAATATTTTGTTTAAAAGAAAAAAAAAGTTGTGTTTTTTTTACCCAGACATTTAAAAAGAATATATTTTAGAGCAGTGATCACAATACCGTAAAACCGTGATGTTTTTATCCAAGGTTATCATACCGTCAGAATCTTATACCGGCCCATGCCTAACACTACAGTATGCTGCAGCATTCATTAACAAAGAGTTGCAAATAATATAGTGCAGTATAATACATGTTACACCATAGCATCGTTGAAAAACACTATAGTATTTACTATAAATCGCTAGTGAAAAGCACACTGGCAAATAGCAACCTAAACACAAGAACGTTCATAACACAACAAATAAATCATATTTTAAGGCTTTTCTCATGAATATTACAGGGTTTCCACTCTTTCATGGACACCAAAGCACTTTTTAAAAATTACTAACATTTAAAATTAAGCGCCTTTGTAATTCACACCCCCAGCACATGTAGCGCCATGAAAGTCCATTCCTGTACTTAACATTTCACTTACACTTAATGAGCAGTTCCAGCATTATGGATGTGACATCTGCAGTAAAAACTCAAAACATGAATTCACAGAGGAAGTGTATGCTAATATAATATTAAAACACTTGTTTATATTTTCAAAACTATTAACCACAGAGTTATTGGATCAGAAAATTATCAATCTGTAAACATTTCTTAATTTGATTTGATTTTTGATTTGATTTAGTTTATTTTCGAACAAAAATATATCATACATAAAATATCTTTAACAAAAGATACATTTCAACATGGTGGAAAATGGAGCAGGATGAAGCACAAGCTTATTATTTTCCCACCACATTACCACACACATCATTCGTCTATTACTTAAACTAATTTCTTTTCTTTCTTTTTTTTTACTTGTCTCTTCTTTTTACATTGGACATATTTTATCCTTTCGCCATCTTCAACATACTACATGTTTGATTTCATTTATACAGTTGCATTTTATAGCAAAAAATAATTAAATAAATAAATAAATAAGTCAAAAATCAAAACATAGTACTGCAAATAGCCATTAATTTAAATTTCATCAAACCTTCCTGATTTTATCCTTTTTTTATCACCTTCATCATTATATGCCTTTAATAATATATATTTATTCAACTTTTTAAATTGATTAATATCCTGACATTGTTTGAGACTCTGTTCTAAACTATTCCATAACTTCACACCACATACAGACATACACCAGCTTTTTAACGTTGTCCTTATTTTCAACCTCCTAAAATTGAGTTCTTTTCTCAGATTATATCCCCCTTGTCTTTCTTGAAAAAACTTTTTGATGCATTTCGGAAGTAATTTATTTCTGGCTTTAAACATCAATTGTGCTGTTTTAAATGTAACCAAATCCTTGAACTTAAGTATCTTAAATTTAAAGAATAAAGTACCTTTAAGTATTAATACTTTATTTTAAATGAGGAAAATAAACATGTGTTATAGGTGTGACCAAAAAAAGTCTGCGAGTTTACAACATATTTTTAGTGAATTAAACTGCACAACCCTAGAGAGACAACACAAATCAAAAAGTCAAGAGTTGCTCTCGATAGAACAAACATGATTGACTTTAAGTTGTCATTTTTGCATTTAGGAGGGAAAAGCTTTGTTATGGATGTGACATCTCTCCGTATAGATGAGACAAATGTCAAATTGGAAGTTGCATAACTTTGGTAAATCAAATATAATTGTTTGAAAACAATGACTGAGACATTTGAGTATTTTACAGTACTGTATAACACAGGCCTACACAAACAACTTAGAAAGGGTTTCACTATTTTGGTGAAAACTTTATTTTTTCATGGCAAGGTTGACATCTGGACTGAATTGCTCTTCCATGGTCTTCTTCACCTCATGAGTGCTTTGGTAGATTCCAGCTCTGCTGTAGTCAGTTTATTCATAACAATTTACATTTGTTAAGGGTTATTATAATTAGTAGTATGATTTATTATATCTCTAACATTTACATTAAAATCTCATAATGATGATGTTTTGAATGTCACTTTTACAAATGTTGACCATTTTAAAGTCACGTTCAAAGAACTTTAATACAATTAGTTGAATTGTATACTGGCAATATTCAAATGCGGTTTCTGAAGTATTGATAAATGCATTATTCGTCATAGTTCATGTATAAGATTTAAATGTAAGAATTTTAGGACTTCTTAGGTTTTTTTCGTTCAGGCTTTTAAAGCAGCACAGTATAATTGTTGAAATAACACCAAGAACTTTAAAATTAAGCATTTTCATGGACCTGTGTTTGTTTTTAAGTGCGTTTCAGGCCTTGAATTCATGTCTGAAAAATCCAAGCACTTTTAAGAAGCGTGTGAACCCTGATATTACTGCAACAATCGCCCAGAACACCTCATAAATGACTGTAAACCGGTTCAGGAAAACCAAAATTAATATTTTTGAATAATTTACCACTTACATTAATGTGGCTTAATCGTCGTTTGCGAAGCCGCGCAGATTCTAATAGCAACGTTACTCAGAGTAA
Source organism: Danio albolineatus (assembly GCA_903798035.1). Lineage (NCBI taxonomy): Eukaryota > Metazoa > Chordata > Actinopteri > Cypriniformes > Danionidae > Danio > Danio albolineatus. Next base: position 14,587 of record CAIGQQ010022187.1, read on the forward strand.
ACCTAACCTTGAACCTGAATTTCATACCAGGCCGCAGATAGGCCTACTGTTGGCTCAACAAGTGGCCACATCTCAATGAAACAAAACACAGAGGGCAATGTGAGGCTTCAGAAACGGCTCAAACACGCCGTGAACACCTCTCAATGCTGAAGACGCATATTAAAACCGCTAGTAGGCTACAGTTAACGTTAAAACACACAACAAACGCCTGACAGAAACTCTTCCCGCGCATTCTCCTCACAGAATCGATCGCGGCATCAAACATTATGCTCTCAGATAGCCAACATTAGAAAAGGTTAAATGTCTCTTACCTTAAAGTAGACGACGATTACTTCTAACCCAGCAATTTGCGACGGCTAACATCAATAACGCCACCTTGATCGTTAATGGCGGGTTGCCAGATGTACACAACAAAACAACTGAGTGGACACTTTCCTCAAGACGGTGATGGCGCGTGAAACGGTCACCAGCATCTGAAATCCTTGACAGATTTAATTTTACATTTTTTTATTGATTTTTAGACATTTATGAAGCTTTTATATCTTCTTTGCAAAAACAAAAAAAATAATAATTACTTTCTATGGGGACGGGTCTGTTGAATTGACCTTTCTTTTCTATTCTAGCTGCCATTATCAGTCACACATTTTTTACTTTTTTTTTTTATCGTGAAAACACTATCGTGGAGATTTCCTTTCATTATTTGAGCAAACAGCAAAAGAAAAAATATATATTTGTGGCACTCTCCAAGGCACACCTGTCAACATCGGGATATGAAAATAAGGGATATCCCCCCCAAAATAGTTCAGATAATTAACATTAATAAAGAAATAGCATGGTCAAATCTCATTAACCTCTTCTTTACTGTATAACTCACACATTCTGATTAAAGAGCAGGGAATGAATCTCATATATTATGATTTTTCGTTTGATTACATTAAATAACAGAGTTGTCACTTTAAAATACATTATAATAACGTTATAAAGAAAGCATTCAACAAATTAGTTGTGTTTGGGAAAAAAACCCATAAAGATCGACATCTTTAGATTTTATTATGATGAATTACGTGAATATGTCTGTTCAAACACGCACCCAAAACCCAGACTCTCGCTCCGCTTCAGATCACATGTACAGAATGGGTTTGGGAAACAGCGTCTGTTTATCACTATGGAGAGCGTCTGACAGTCACGCACCGCTTTATGACTGTTTTGAGGATTGCACAGGAGGAGCGACGGCACCTGTAATGAAAAGAAAAGGGAATCCCGCCGTTTTTATATTTATTTCAAAGTGTTTCATGCCTAAATAAACCGAAAGCACAGAACTGACTCACATTTAAGAGTAAGGTGGTGCGACGGTATGGTCTGTGGACGGATCGGCTCTTTAATGTTTATCGCCACCCTTCAGAGAAAGACTGAAAATACGGGAGAGATATGGAAAAAATACCTTCACGGGATGATAGCGGGATAGAACTGTAAAAAACGGGAGAATCCTGGGAAAAACAGGAGGGTTGACATGCTCCAGGGGCGAACTGGGACAAAAATTCAGCCCTGTCACTGAAGCCACACCAGCCCACATTACCACACCGACAAAGCCCCAACCACGGACACGTGAATTCACTACTTTTAGTAGCGTGAAGTGAAAATTACTTAGTATATTTTAGCATAATGAATTAGAAGTATATTTACCTTTTTTCTTCTTACCTCCTCCTCTTCTTGTCCTCTGATGCAGCAGCGAATTTAAACCTTTTGATAATATTTCAGTTAATGTTATGCATTTGGCAGCATCTGACTTTAATACCCTCTTTCGCTTTCTCTGATCTTTCCATCTCTGACAACTAGCTTGTGTTGCACTTACTGTTTGTTTGACATTTTTTACCGGATTTTGATTATATCCGCGTATAACCTCTGATTGGGTCAACCCATCTTGAAACCAGCCGACCGTCGCCGATTGGGCCAAATGCTTAACATTTATTATTATTCATTCATTCATTCATATTCTTTTCGGCTTAGTCCCTTTATTAATCCGGGGTCGCCACAGCGGACTGAACCGCCAACTTATCCAGCATTTGTCTTACGCAGCGGAAGCCCTTCCAGCTGCAACCCATCTCTGGGAAACATACATACATACTCATTCGCACTCACACACTACGGACAATTTAGCTTAGCCAATTCACCTGTACCGCATGTGTTTGGACTGTGGGGGAAACCGGAGCACCCGGAGGAAACCCACGAAACCACGGGGAGAACATGCAAACTCCACACAGAAATGCCAACTGACCCAGCTGGGGCTCGAACCAGCGACCTTCTTGCTGTGAGGCTACTCACTACGCCACAATTTATTGTTATTATTATTATTTATTATTATTATTATCATCATCATAATCACATCTTGCAAGGTATAAAAGCTGCCTGCATGTAAAAAACAATACATATTTTTAAAAAAAACTCACCAGCCTACATTTAAAAAAAAAAAAAAAGGTCAGGCCCTTCTAGCATTTGCCAGAATTGCCAATCCGCCTCTGGCACTCTGCCATTCACTGCTTTTTAAATCTACCCTTGATGACTTCACTGCTGAGATACACTGATATTCAAGGGTTCATAATCCATAATGTGCCGCTGCCCTTTAGAAACAAAAACTTATTTTACATCACCGCTTATTGTTGTTATGAAACAGACTGGCAGACAGGACGGTTTCAATGTATAACAGTTTATTAAAGACAGTACTGAACACACAGGGGATTACCAGATGGGAAGACGACGAGGATTTGGACAGCACACACCACAGATGGAAGGATCGGGAGGAATGGACGACCAGAGGAACAGTTAAGGGTAGACAGAGGACTCACAGACCACAGAAGGAATATTCGGGAGACGGGGTCAGCAGATGGTTACACAGACTGGAAACTTGGAGGACGGGACTGGCGGATGAATATACTCAGACAGAGGACGTGGATGACAGGACTGGTGGATCGATACACTCAGACAGAGGACGTGGATGACAGGACTGATGGATCGATACACTCAGACTGCAGACGAGGATGACAGGACTGGTGGGTTGATACACTGAGAACAGACAGAGGATTACACAGACCACAGACTGGAGACTTGGGTGACAGAACAGGCGAAGGGAAGCACACAGATTGACGACGTGGATGACTTGGGTGACGTGGAAGCCTTGGAAGGCTTGTAGTACGTGGTGGAAGGCTTGGAAGGCTGGTAAGCCGTGGAAGGCTTGGAAGGCTCGTAAACCGTGGAAGGCTTGAAAGGCTGGTAAGCCGTGGAAGGCTTGGAAGGCTTGTGAGTCGTGGAAGGCTTGGAAGGCTTGGAAGCCGTGGAAGGCTTGGAGGGCTTGGAAGCCGTGGAAGG
>CAIGQQ010022195.1:3434-15183 GCA_903798035.1 Danio albolineatus
GTACAAACGTGATATTATATTGTAAGAACGTGATAATTATATTGTACGAACGTGATATTATATTGTAAGAACATGATAATTATATTGTACAAACGTGATATTATATTGAAAGAACGTGATAATTATATTGTACAAACGTGATATTATATTGTAAGAACGTGATAATTATATTGTACAAACGTGATATTATATTGTAAGAACGTGATAATTATATTGTACAAACGTGATAATTATATTGTACAAACGTGATAAAGGTCAGATTTTTTTTTTACCTGGGTGGCAGCTCTACGCTTCCGTATTATGCTGCTTAGGCTTGAGATGATAACCGTTTTAAGGTATACCACAGTTTGGAAAAGTCAAGATTTTAAAACCGCCAATATTTTGTAAGGGTTTTTTTATATTCTGTTTTAAGTTTTTTTAGGACAGCAGTATCTCCAGCAGAAAAGATCTCCAAAGATGCTGTTTTAAATAGTAAAGAAATCTGTGTTTTTGAAACTAATGAAGACAGCACAAGTCAAAGATTAAGATGAATTGTTTAGCCTGACATGTTTACTGCATTTAAAAAGAATATTTCTATCCAAGGTTGTCATACCGTAAGAATCTTATACTGGCCCGTGCCTAATGCTGCTTGATGTTGCAAAGTCATGTTTTCTAATTGTATTATGATCACGTAATCCTGCTTACTTTTTGAGCCAGTTTTTTAAAGCAACATTAGATTGGATCAATCTGATCCAGATAGGAACTTTTCTGGATCACTACATCTAGATAACGAATGCTCAAACAGGATAGGAAATCACAATGTAGAACAGCCAGTGTGGGGTCAATATACGTTTTATATTTTCAATTGAAATGAAAACACGCATTTAAAAAAACAAACTAAAAACAAGAAAAACCCCACCCCATCCTCTTCCAGCAGTCCGCTCATCTGAGACCTACAACACAAACACTGTACATTGAGGATATTTCTAACAAGTTTCAAATATATATATAAAAAGACTTAATGTCAAAATCTTAAGGTCAGAGTCAGTTGTTCCTCTGCCAGACGAAGCTGTGCTTCTGCCTTTTCTGTCTCTTTTTGCATTTGCTGAAAATGATTTCAAAAATCAGCGATTGCCTTTTTATGGTTATTCTGTAATCATTGCATGCATCACTAATAAATATTCTAAAAAGAAAAATATTTTCCATTGTGATAAATATATATATCAATCAGGGACAGAATAAAATTTATTGTTTTTGGTCAATTTTGACAGCTGTTTGGGGGATTATTTTATGAGGCCAAACTCTTTCTACTTTGCTGTACGTTAAAGCCTACCTTATCACTGTAGCCTGACAAATTAACAAATACAATGAAAACTTATGAATAAATAGAATATGTTGTAAGACACTGCATGATCAAAATATAGTATTATTTGATACAATTTTAAAGTTTTTATTACTTTTTGGCCACGAAATCCACGCTGAATCCACCCTTCTGATGGGATCAGTTTAATGCAGATTTTTTGGTCCTACAAAAAGGTCTGAAAAACCCAAATTAAACTTTTTAACACTGCTTTTATTTCAAATTGATTGTAAGTAGCGACAGCTGTGCATGCTGACATTGCCAACTCATTGGCATTTCCTTGGCCCTTTTATATACTTTTTCAGATGATTGGATTTAGACAAAATCCCCATAGTGGAAGTTTTCACATAGCATTGAAGTTCTTCTCATGAAAGGGAACCACAATTACCCTAGTTTATATGAATAATGGCAACTTAGTCTGAACTACTTTTTTCTTCCACCTGCCAAGTCATGTGCCTAATATGGCACTGTACAACTGCAGAGCTTGCTAGCTAGCCACTCAGTCTGCTGGCCTGGCGCATGGATATGGTTGACCACAAGTGAAGTTATGTAAGGAGCTACTTTACTTCCATAAACTCAAACGATGCAGTTTGTGACAAAACAGTGAGGTACTGTGGTAATACCACAAACCTAATCAAACATCTACATATAAATCACAAGACAGAATATGACAACGTCATGACTAGGCGGTCAGAAGAGGAGGAGAGGCACAGGTGCTGCTAGGGTGAGACAGACATCGCTTTCAGAGTCCTTAGGTGCAGCAGCATGCGCACTATCTAGATACAGAGGGAGAAAATGTGGTGATGTGGCTGTATTTTGGGGGCTTGGGTTTTTGTGACAATGATAAAACAATGGCAGTTCCCTGAAATCTTCTCTGAATTCAAATTTGTTTTTAGAACTTTGTTAAATATAAAACAATTTTTAGAACAGTTAGATATTTCATGCTTGTCGTGTTGTGCCTTCATACTAAACTTAACTTCTGTTTTTTTTTTAAGACCTGATGGTGCTGAAAGAAGAAACTCATGAACTGAATGAAAGGAAAGAGAAACACCAAGACATAACGACTGATGAAAAACCCACACTGACTAAGAAGACTTCACGCGGAAGGCCTTGGAAATCCAAATCTAGGTGTAATTTCACTTGTCGTCAATGCGGAAATGGTTTCAGTCGAAAACACAGCCTTCAGCTCCAAATGAGAATTCACACTGGAGAGAAGCCTTTCAGCTGTAAACAGTGTGGGAAACATTTCAGTCAAAAGCCACACCGTGATATTCACATGAGGGTTCACACTGGAGAGAAGCCTTTCAGCTGTAAACAGTGTGGGAAGAGTTTCAGCCAAAAGCCAAACCGTGATTTTCACATGAGAGTTCACACAGCCTACTCCTGCCATCAGTGTGGAAAGAGTTTTAAGCAAAATAGCAACCTTGAAGCCCACATGAGAACTCACAATAGTGAGAGAAACCTTACACATGCACAGAGTGTGGTAAAAGTTTAATATGTAAAAATGCCCTCAATTACCACATGATAAGCCGTTTCCATGCGATCAGTGTGGAAAGTGCTTCACAACTAAAGCTAGCCTCATGAACCACATGAATGGTCACACTTAGGGGTGAGCGATATGGAAAAAATATATCACGATTTTTTATGGGGAAATCACGATTCACAATTTTTATCCCGATTCTTTTTTTTAAGTTGATTCTTAAAAACTATTTTGCAAATTACAAAGGTACAATACACCTAAACTATAACCCCATATAAAAATATAATCTTACCATGTATGTTCAAGAATATTTTAATCAAGTGAAGATTTAATGCAAGTGCTATTCTGCAAAGAAAGAACACTCAACAAGACTTGCATTACAATTACTGCACCATCAAAATGAACATTTAACAAATCTAACAAATCTTAGTTCAAATCAGAGAGCTTATTAGACAGATCCTCAGCAACACCTTCAAACATGCAAATGACTTTTTTTTTTTACAAAGTTAACAAAACTAGTAGTGTTTTGAATTTAATCAATGCATAATAATCATGACCATGAAACCATGATTATTCTTCTGACTGTATAATTATACAACCAAAGTTATACAGCAAGTCATCTCTGGCCCCTCATTTGGGATGCTCTTCATGAATTGGACCCCTTGACAAACTAATTAAATAGCCCAGTTGTACACAGATCTACCAACAACTTATGGCTTTATTTCGGTGACATATGTCGTGAGCGCAGTATTACCGGGTGAGACCGCAAGTCTGCAGACGCCCCATATAGAGCATGCGGGTCTCTTTGCTTGCGCGCCGATCGTCTCTGTGTTCAAATAAACGCTACTGAAGTATGATTTATTGCGTTTACGTAACGCGTATGTCTACAACGTTTATTAGATTTGCTAGGAATATTTACGAATGTCTCCAATAGACCTACAGAGCGGCATGAATGCGTCCTGAAGTAAAGTGAAGCAGCTATAAACTCCAGCAAGAGAAAGTCATTGTATGCAGAACAACAGACCTTTATTTATAAAGCATATTTAAGGAAACTGTTCATCATAACTGAAAGCTGCGCCTGTATGCTGGCCTCACGCATCACGCAGCCCTGTCAGCCCGTCTGTCAGTCAGCATGTCACCTTAAAGGGTTAAACAAATGATGCATGGTGGTTACAGATAAGTTCCCGCTGTTATAATTCACTTACCTTTTAATGCATTTTGGTGCGATTGTAACCCGCTATTTAAAAAAAAAGCAACGACAGACGACTGAATGTTTTGAATAAGAAGCAGTAATGTAGCCGTTTCGGGATGAATTTAGGTGTGGCGCCCCGTCATGGAAGCATGAATGTAGCGGAAGCACTGCTCTATATACTGTATGGCGATACAACGATTTTTATGAAAAAGTGGATCGTGCAGTAATTTTTATCGTCCACTATTAAATATCGTATTATCGCACAGCCCCAGTCACACTGGAACCATAGTGTTCACATGTGATCATTGTGGAAAGAGTCTCGCACTTAAAGACTCCATTAGGCAACACATGAAGACTCACTCAGGAGAGGATTGTTTTAGATGCAGTGAGTGTGGAAAGGACTTTAAACATAAAAGAAACCTCAGCGCTCACATGAAGCTTCACAATGGAGGGCAGAGTTCTCAAAGTTGAGGCCTTGTCCACACAAACATGAAGAGGGGTGAAGATTTTCAGTGACTGTTTTGTAGTGTAGATCAGCGGCCATAGCCCAGTACCAGGTTGTAAAAGAGTTGCTACGAGGCTGCAAGAACGCAAAATAGCTCTTTGGGCCCTATCATAGGGTTTTCTCCGGGAGCTCTGGTTTCCCCCACAAGTCCAAAGACATGCAGTACAGGTGAATAGGGTAAGCTAAATTTTCTGTAGTGAATGTGTGTGAAAGAGAATGTTTTGGTGTTTCCCAGTATTTATTTTTACTAAAGGGACTAAGCTGAAAAGAAAATGAATGAATGAATGGATGGATGTCTGTGCGTACAACACCGTTTCCTTATCCACGAAGAAGAGAAAGTGAAAGTTAAGGCCTATTGGAGGAGGCTCATTCTTTATGAAATGCACCATGGCGCGACACAGCTGACCCTTAAAGGGAATGGGAGATGAGAATCTGATTGGTTTATTCTCAAAATACACCCAGAACTTGTTAAAAGAATAAGCACAACCCTGTTAGACCATGTGCCGTGGCGCAGAGCGGGTTTTTCCATCCTTTAAATAGCAAATACGAAAGACAAAGACATCAAAGTATTTGAGAACTCAAGTCTTACACTACTGAGAGTCCAAACACTTAAAAGGAAATCTATCAATGCGCAGCTCTACAGATCCCGAACCATGCAAGCCAGTGGCGACAGCGGCGAGGAAAAAAACTTCACCAATTGGTGAAAGTGAAGAATTTAAAAACCTCGAGAGTAACCAGGCTCAGTTGGGCACGACCATTTCTCCTATGGCCAAACGTCTTGTGCAGAGCTGCAGTCTAGGCACTGGAGGCTGGAGAACACTGGACCTATTTCTCACCTACGGAGCGGAGAGGTCAATGGAATACTTGTTCATTCTGTTCCTGACTGGTAAACGCATCAGAAAAAAATGTTCTGGGGTAACATCTGAACAAACAGCAAAATATTTGCCTCGCAGACATGAGACATACCTGTACAGCATATAAGTATATAAATACTTGTTACTTCTTTCATCTGGGTTAAATTCTAGTACATAATTTTTTAACTGTACCTTTAGAACCTTATAACAATCACCAAAAGCAGCATCGAAGCAGTCTCCTTTCAGTCACTCCACCTCTTCACAGAGATTGTCAGCCTGATCTGGTGTATTAATCAACTAGCAAGGGTTCTGGAACTGAACAATATTGGTGTTCCAAATGTTCGACATCCACAGGCACTAGATCCTCATCAATTTAGGAGTAAATCTCCCTTCTTTCCCATGTACTGATGCGTTAAGCTTTCGCCGCTATTAGATTTTGCTGTAGAACACGCTATGCGGACGCAAAGAGCCTGACTGATATTCTACCTGAAACACGTCAGCAGAGTTCGTGCAGAGAGTCCATTTACTATAACTTCAATGTTAAGTGTCTTTGACTCAATTAACACTGTAAAAGCACTAGATAAATAAAGATGAATTGAATTGAATCTGCTTAAATGTGTACACGTTAATGGACCAACCAAAATATGATCTGATTTATTTTACAGTTTTTACGACTTAATGAAAACTAATGTTTTATTTATTTATTTCAGACATAATTGAAGAGAATGAGGGGAGTAAAGAGGAGGAACATCATGTCAAAATTGAGGAAAAAACTCATTTACAGACTGATGGTATTTTGAAATGGAGAGACAAGAATCGCTTCACCTGCACTCAGTGTGGAAAGAGTTTTGGAAGAAAAGGCGATCTTAAGATTCACATGAGGATCCACACTGGAGAGAAACCATTCACATGCACTCAGTGTGGGAAGAGTTTCAACCGGTCAGCAAACCTTAATGAACACATGAGGATCCACACCGATGTGAAAGAGTATATGTGCTTTGAGTGTGAGAAGACTTTTATTACAGCTCCAAAATTGAAACTGCACCAGACGATTCACAATGGAGAGACTGTACAAGTGTTCACAAGAGGTTTACAAGTGTTCTTGTTCACAAGTGTCACAAGAGGTTTAATCAGTTAACACATCTGAAAACACAAAAGAGGATTCACACTGGAGAGAAACCGTACAGATCTGATCAGTGTCTACAGAGTTTTGCTCATTCAGCGCAGCTTAAGAAACACATGGAATAAAATTTGCACACATGACATGAATGCAGCAAAACATTTTCTCATGTGCAAAGGATGTTTCATGTCTAAATAATGTTTGAAAAGGCTGAGTGACGGTATACTGTTTTCCAACACTCCTACACTGCAGTAGGTGGGGTTGTAAATGTGTTGCGCTTTTCGTGTTTACCGTAAACACAAGGGCTGTTTCTCAATATGCGTTCTTCATCCGCCGAAGTTCAGTTCCAATACTCAAGACCGCAAGAACAGAGGATGCGTGAAAGTTCCCGGATGTGTTCTTGGTATCGAGGATGCTCTGATGCAGACTTGAGCACCGAACTCGCTCTAGAAGTCCAAGAAGCCATTGCGACTGGAGGGGGGAAGCGCAGCATTTTGTATAGATTTATTATTACAGTTCAGCGATGTACTTATTTATCTCAGGAGTTTCCCTAAATGAGTCGGTGAAAGTAAACATTAGCATAAAAATCTTACTACAGATATGGCTACTAAGAACACGCGAGTGATCTAAAGTGTTGTCGCATCTTACTGCAGTATTTCGCAACAAAGCAGAACATGGTCTAACACAAGAAGGACATGACCAGCAGGGGGCAGTTATGTAACAAAGTGAACGTACTGCAGCAGCCAGAGTCATGTGAGCAAAAGCAGAGAGGTGTGGCGCTCCGCTAAACAAATCTCCATCCAGGTCGTGCAAACCGGCCAAAGCAAACCTCCTTTCCGCTCATGCTCGCTGGTAGGCCAATACAGCTCAGATCCCAGCAGACATAAAATTTCTCTTGTAGGCTAACTATTTTTTTGCTGCCTAAATTTAAAACACTTTGATCAAATGAGTTTGTTTCAAATGGCATTCTTTCTTGTGCATTTTTATTAGTACAGTTTTTAAATAATATTTAATAGGCCTACTTCAACTGTGTATTTTATAGCCTATTTATTTAAACAGCTGTATGTGTTATACTATAGTTATATTGACTGTTATCCTATTTTAAACTATGAAGCTCTGAGCATAAGTCGAATTACAAATTCGCTTCCACGTCTTATTAATGCATATACTTGTTTTAATTAATGTTATACTTTAATAATTAATTATGAAATGGAGTAATTCGTTCCTGAAATAGTTCTACTAAATCTATGAAACAAAAAAAATTAACTTACTAATTAATTCATGGAATTTAAGCCTGCTTGAGCAACAGAACACGTACAGGTATGAAATTCAAATAGAATAGATTCTAAAAATAATTTTTAATCGAAGTCATAATATGTAGGCTAGCTTAAACAGAACTATTCTAAACACCTGCATGTCATCAGGTCTCCGTAGCTCGCAGCCAAACAACAAACATGCGGAGCGTGTATGTCCTACGGCTGGGGAATGCGCTATTTAAAAAAGCATATAGCATATATAACTAACAAACCAACTGTTTTCTATTTGGAAAATTTAAGTTATTATTAGATCTTATAAAAGATCCATTTTTAAAACCTGATGTTTGCATGATGACTCCACATCAAAACTGTGGCATTCATTTAATAAACTATATCTATGCAAATTATTACAATACTATATGTAAAAAACCCCCGAAATTATTATATACCAGTAGCCTATAGCCTACAGTTTATACGTAAATAAACATATTGCCTTGTTGTTTCTTTCCGCGCATTGGAGTGACAGAGAAAAGGAAAGCACAGAAAGTCTAAGATAAAATAAAGTGATTAAATCACAATCTTTAAACAATGACTTGTGTTAAAATGTTAACAGAGATTTGTGATTATTAACAATTACAGCAGAGCAATTAAATGCATATTTTCCGTTGAACGATCGGCTTGCTTTTTCGTGAAATTTGCGCACATATCAGCAACAAAAATAGGAAAATGTAATATGAGCTATATTTAAAAAGTTGTACTGTGCTCTCAGTGTTCTGCGCATTTGGTGTGCGTGTGAGAATAAAACCTGTCTTAGTGTTTGGCAAGTGTTAATATTCCATAATGATACAGTGTAATAACATAATGTGTTTTTTTTAATATTTGAATATGTTTGTAAAAACCGTTTAAAAGATTTGAAATAATTGTTTTAATACAATTTATAACAGTAAATAATGAGTAATTGTTATACAAGGTATTTTCTTGTTTCGAAAGTGATATTTTTAAGTGATTTCAATTTTTTTTTGTCCTTGTTTATAATGTAGGTGTTTTTCCATTAAATCATTTATACTAAATATCTAAGTTTAAATTAATTTCTGTCGCAACATTCAAGGTCAGGATTTTGTTTTAAGACCCTACAGGTTGATTGAACTTAAAACATGTATGGAAACTCATTCATTCATTCATTCATTTTCTTGTCGGCTTAGTCCTTTTATTAATCCGGGGTCACCACAGCGGAATGATCCGCCAACATATCCAGCATTTGTTTTACGCAGCAGATGCCCTTCCAGCCACAACCCATCTCTGGGAAACACATTCATACATTCTCATTCACACACATACACTACGAACAATTTAGCTTACCCAATTCACCTGTACCGCATGTCTTTGGACTTGTGGCGGAAACCGGAGCACCCAGAGGAAACCCACACAACCACGGGGAGAACATGCAAACTCCACACAGAAATGCTAACTGACCCAGCCGAAGTTTGAACCTGCGACCTTCTTGCTGTGAGGCAAACGTGCTACTCACTACGCCACCGTGGCGCCCGTATGAAAACTCATTGCCCTAAAAAAGCTAATTTTGTTTTGTTGAAAAAACAACACCTTTTAGGTTTATTGTACCTAAGATTTCAAAAGTGCTGTACTAAAAACCTTTATTTTAGTCAACTAAAGATTTAATTAAGTGCATTTGAAATCATAAGTGCAATAAACTAAAAAAGTATCGTTTTTTTCAACAAGACAAAATTAGTTTTTTTTAGATCAACGAGTTTCCATAATTTTTTTAAGTTCAATCAACCTGTACGGGCATACAGTGTTGTGATTTTCATTTCTGTGCAATGATTTGTGTGTAGATATCTTTATTTATTTTTCATTAATCATTCATAGTAGATATTGGAAAAGGGGAGGCCGAAAGGAGATTCTTATTTTCACTGGTTAATCATATGTCCCTCCTCAAGCTTCGTGTTTCATAACATTTTAGCTAAATCAAAAGAAGAATAGTCAACTATTTAAAAAAATATTCACTCTAAAAAATCTGGGGTTATTTTTTCCACTCAAATCTTGGGTTGAGACATTTGGGTAATTTTTGGGGGTTATTTTCAGAGTCTTGGGTAGTTTTTGGGTAGTGCTATGTAACCCAAACTTAGGTTATTTTCTGGGTAATAATTGCTAAGACTTGAATCAATGCAACTTTTGCACCGCACAGACACATCAACCCAGCTCCTTGGATCAAATCAACTCCCAGCAGGGGCCAAAATCTGCACAGAACCGATCACTGGTGATCACTGCGAGATGCATGCCGGTTGCCTAGTTCAGACTGCATGATTTCAGCCCCAATTTTGACTCGCCGACAGGTTTTGAGAAATCGCCGACAAATGCCTGAAATCACAGGCAAATGGGTGCTCGTGCACGCGAGTGACAATCACACAATATGAACTATCAAAGACGCCATCTGAGAGAATTGCAGATGAGTGGCCGATGCCCTAAAAAAAGTGTTACTTTTTTTGTAAGATCTAACTTATTAAAAGTGAGGCAAGCGGCTGCATGGGCTGTTTTAGGTTGGTTCAACTTCCAGCCTTTTTTAAGTATACTGACCACAGAAACATTGCTTAAAATAAATGCAACTAAATTAAGTTGAGCCAACTAATTTTTCTAAAATTACTCAAGTCAGATAAACCTACTTTTTTGTTACGTGTAACTTATTTATAAGTAGCTATATGTTACCTATACTTATTTTAATTAAGTATTATAAACTAAATAAAATCAACCTAATCATATGCCATTTAAAATGTATCCAATTGACTTCTGGCTGTAACCTTAGAAAATAAATCTTCATTTCTGTACTCTAAGCACAATATACAGTGATTTAACTTTACAGTGAAAAAAACAGATAAAAGACTTTCCTGTTAATAACAATTAAATAACAATGGGAAGATGGATTAAAGACTATAACATTTATTCAATGTCAACCAAAGTCATAGTGAAAAAACAGGCCATAAATGTGGCTGCACATACACAATACATTAAAAAAAGAAATCATAATTATTCAAAGAAAACTGAGTGAGGAGATTTGCATATGTTGATGAGGAATTAGGATGCAGAATGTCCAGTCCCACAAAGAGTCTCTGATATATCTCAAATGTATACAGTTTTGATGGATACTTTGTATAAGTTGAGGGCATCGGTCAGTCCAAACAGGAGCCATAATGAATTTGACAGGTTTGGTAAACCTCCGACAGTCTTATGATAATCCAAATTGTGTTGGCCTGATGGCAAATTTTTCCCATCGGCAGCCTCAAGGCTCAGCACGCACCTCTGATTCCTCACAACTCTATTGGTGGAGACAAAAAATAAACTAGTTTGGTTAGGTGGTCGATACTAAATAATAATAAATAGCTAAATACTAAATAGCAAAATAATTAATATCTTAGATAAACTACAAGTGAAGTTACAAAAGTGCAGTAAGTATGATACATGGATGAAACAGCTTAGTTTATCAGTTCAAAATTACCTTTGTTAAATTTCTGTGTTTAAAAAAAAAGTTATATGGGTTATTGTGTACTTACATTATTCCAGGTGTTTATAATTATCAAATTGTAAAGAAAACTGATTTTATTCAGTGTATGACATTTTGCTTGCCTGTCAGTTATAGAATTAATTAAATTTGGGAATTACATTTTCAATTTATTTTTGCAGCTTAATAAAAGCATTACAATGTGGATGTAATTTACACATTAAAACTGTTTTAAAATGGCACATATACATTTCTGAATATAATTTAATTGTCATCTTCATTTTGCACCAAACTTTGCACATATGTCATAATGCAAATTTTAATAAATAAACAAATAAATACATTGCCATTTAACATAATACATTGAGGTTTACATTACATTTAAAAAAACACTCTTCTGAAGCCACATTTAATTGACTTTCTCCAAATTTAATAAACATTTTTATGATACACATTTAAAACCTTTTAGTTGTGTGGTGTATATGTATTTAT
>CAIGQQ010022210.1:0-12272 GCA_903798035.1 Danio albolineatus
CATGTACTAATAAGTAATTAAGGTAGCCGTTATTCACACATGAACTCCCGTGACTCATGTTGTAGTTAAAGTTAGTTCATGATTAGCGCTTACCTTAACTCATCATTAATTTATAACAAAAGTAATGTTTAGTTTACATATTAATACTACATTTTTCATGTTGTTATTGTAAATTGTTACTGATTTAATTATAATTAGTGGATAAGATAAGAAAAGTAATGTTTTTGTGTGTGTGGCTCTAACTGCAATGCAATTTGCTGCAATGTACTTAGCTTAATGTGTGCAGTTTTAAGTATTACATTGTTAATACTTAAAACTGCACACACATACACCCAACCCAGGCTCATTCTGAGAACGTAGTCCCGAGTACGTTTCTGGAGGCCGCGGAATACGTCCCGTCAGGTACATCTTTTTGCACTTTTTGCTTTGGCAAGTCCACGAGAGGGCGATGTGGACGCTTTTTGAGATCTCAAGTGTCTCTCGCGAGTGCCGTTTACGCCTGCCGTTCTCACGTAAACCCACCAGAGGCCGCTGTCGGCCGACCGTTTTTAGCTGACTGAACAACTGACTGACCATCCGATCGGACTGACCCACCCTCCCCCTTCCCTAAACACAACCAAAATTTTATTGATTGACCCACCCACCCACTTCCCTAAACCCAACCAACAGCTTTCAAAAAAGCAATCCAGAACAAAACAAAACCCCCTCGTCTCATTTTTACCACATTTTCAGACTTCATTGCATTCTCACCCTGTTGTTTACTGGTTTACTTCGTTACATGGATTCTGTGTTTGTCTTACCTGCTTTCTGGAACCGCTCCTTGCCGGACTCGAACCCCGGCGTCGTCGTGGTGGTCAACTCCTCTCTGTGGCTCGAGTCCGCCGACGAACACGGCAAGCTAACGGGACAACCTGGTTGCAGCGGTAAAGTCATCCACACGAGGCGGTCGGCCGGTAAGCGCGAGAAGAAAAGGCGTCACACTGCCCCGTAGCGTTCGTTTAAAAAAAAATGAAACGCAGCCATACGTACCCCTGACCACGTAATGTGCGGTCTCCAGAAACATACTCGGGACTACGTTTTCACAATGAGCCTGTGTTGCATACACCCCCGCCCCAGTGAGTGGTGTTAGATTTCATATTACAAAATGTTCTGTTTTTAGTCAAACCTTTTTTTCTAATCCTGACAAATCGCATACCATCTGAAAGGTACGGTGGCCGAGAAAGGTTAACGCGCTGCAATTTAAGAAAGCACATGCAACAACAAAAAACACCAGCAAATTAAGAAACGATCTTCATCAATTTGACAGCACACCTGTAGCAAACTCTCACAAGAGAGCTTAATGCGCTGTAATTTAAGTAAGCACATGCATTAACAAAAAAACACCAGCAAATTAAGAAACGATCTTCATCAATTTGACAGCACACCTGTTACAAATTCTCACAACACAGACAACGGAAGAAACGCGCAGCATATTGGTCAAAACACAAACAACAAAAGAAACGCGCAGCAAGCTGGTCGAAACACAACAGAAGAAACACGCAGCAAGTTGGTCAAAACACAACAGAAATGTTTCAAGAGGACCCAAAAACATGACGGACCCAGCTGAGATACGGATGTAGTTAATTTATTTAATAACCCGACGTTTCAGTTGATCATTAATTAGGCTGATAATTTACAAAAGACAACAGAATTGTGTAATCAGGATATTACACCTTTCAAAGACCACCAATTACTTCACTGAACAACAGTCACAGCGGGTCTGTATCTTAGCTGGGTCTGTCATGTTTTTTGGTCCTCTTGAAACATTTCCGTTGTGTTTCGACAAATTTGCTGCGCGTTTCTTCCGTCGTGTTTCGACCAACTTGCTGCGCGTTTCTTCCGTTGTTTGTGTTTTGATCAACTTGCTGCGCGTTTCATTTGTTGTTTGTGTTTTGACCAATTTGCTGTGGGTTTCTTCCGTTGTCTGTGGTGTGAGAATTTGCAACAGGTGTGCTGTCAAATTGATGAAGATCGTTTCTTAATTTGCTGGTGTTTTTTGTTATTGCATGTGCTTAAATTGCAGCGCGTTAACCTTTCTCGGCCACCGTAGAAAGGTCTGACAGTCACATGCTGCATCCCTATTTGCATACTATCCGTTATAAATAGAATTTCAAAATAGAATTAGTATGTCCAATACCATATTGTGTTGAAAAGAGGATGCCAAAGGTTCCCGTATGGTTTACTTTTTCTGTTAAAAAATTTGAGTGTAGAACCATCCATACTCTAACTGCTGATATTGCCCACAGTACATTGCATGTTGGATGTGAATTCGATTAGAACTACAAAAACGCGTTTTGAAAAGTGTAAATAAACTACAAACATGATGGATGCTCGAGACCAACCGTCAAGTAGAGAGGCTTCGGTAAAGATGTTTGTATGACTGTTAATTAATATCTAGCCAACTGGAAAATATTTAAATCACGTTTTCTGTGTTATATTTCATCTGCAACAACAATACTGAACTTATATAAAGGCGTGTTTGGACATTCACGTCTAAATGCATAATTATCCAAAGACCTGAGAAGATTTCTCTGCATGAAAGACTCGTGAATGGGAGATTAACCTGCTGCTGCTTCTCCAATAAGGGAGGAAATTAAATATGACAGAAATGTGCATGATTGACAGGACTCTTAACTAAGCAACACAACAATCTGTTAATGAGGAAGTAGTATGTTCCAAAGCTTGCACACTCTTCTGTCACACACTCAAAAGTATATATTTTTCCTTCACAAAAATTACATACTTTTAGGCCGTAGTATAAGTGTGCGAATTGGTACGCAGAAACGTATTTCGTATTTAGTGTCTGTTTTTTGACAGGTAAGTGGGTCAAATGAATGTGCATCACCCTGTGGGTAGTTTTGGTATAACTTCATTTTAAACATAATCTCGAGCCTTGCTTTTTGTGATATCAACTTCAAATTTGGAACATAATTGGTCAGACATATGGTTTTGATTTTCTTGCGCTTGTAAACTAGAAATTATTTTAATAAATAGTAACTTCTATAATTCTAAATGCTTTTTTTTTTTTGTAAATGTTTGGTGTCAGGGAAAATCAAAATACATGTTTGCCAATAACAATAAACTGTTTAAAATCATCTATTTAAAAAAAAAAAAAAAAAAAAGGACTGCAATATTATGACAAAAAGAATTGATTGCTGCTGTTGGAATATTTAATCAATCCCATGCGTGTTCAATAAAAAAGGTCAGGAGAGATTTTTCTTCAATGTCAAACATTGTAACAATATATTGTATACAAATCAATAATTCAATTCACAAAATTCTGTTATCTTCAATGCAATGCAAAAGTTACATTCAGGAGGTGCGCAACAATGTTCATTTTCTGACTCCAACTTTTATAAGCAGCTGATATTAACAGGTGGAGTTTAGTGAAAGTCGTCACTTGTCAATCATTCTCCAACAGAAGATTCATATTTTAATATAAGTTAATATTTTTACCTTAAGCAATACCAATACAATTGTGTCATGAATAAAACAGAAAAATAATAATAATAAAAAACATATTCATTTTTTTCCAATACTACTTTTGGTGAAGTTTAATAAACAAATTTCGAGAGGATCACGTGCTTATGATTGTTCCCAGCTGTTACAGCTTCAGCTAATGACCGATTATCCAATCGTATGATTCCTAACTCTCTATAAATAACCAAAGTTTTCTTATCTCAACATCTTCGTCTTAAAGAAACGGGAGGGAGCCCAAGGCTCGAGGATCTTATGAGCTCATGGCTCTCTCCCGGAACAGCATGCCAAACAAGCTTTATTATCAATCATCAGCTAAGTGTGAACTCTTGAAATCATATTAATCAGTACTATCGAAATAGTTTGGAGAAACAGCGTGTCTTAATCTGGCTAAACACAGAAATATTGCTCCATTGTGTTATTTTAGCATGAGTTGAACAAAAACATGCATTATAATCAAGTTATGAAATAAAAATCTGTACTTTTTATTTATGATTAGAGAGTTTGCAAAGAAAGTGCAGAATTAAGTCACTATTGTTAGATTTGACACTAGTGTTAGTGTTTGTCAAAAATATTCAAATATATTTAAAACGATACAATCTTGCCTTCGGTTAGTTTCGATACCAGCTCCTCCTCCTGCGCCCTCTCTTCTCACCAACAAGGAGTGTTGGGCTATTTACTTATTTTATAATTTAGATGTTCAGCTATGATAAGAATATAACAGATTAACACACTGAAGAAAATCAGCACTCTCTCCTTTTCCTCCGGGCTCTGGCATGACTGTCACAAGGTTCAAAGTTGAGGGGAGTAGGAGGCTGGAAGCAGCAAACATTCATTCATTCATTCATTTTCTTTTCGGCTTAGTCCCTTTATTAATCCGGGGTCGCCACAGCGGATTGAACCGCCAACTTATCCAGCATTTGTTTTACGCAGCGGATGCCCTTCCAGCCACAACCCATCCCTGGGAAACACATTCATACATTCTCATTCACACACATACACTACGGACAATTTAGCTTACCCAATTCACCTGTACCGCATGTCTTTGGACTGTGGGGGAAACCGGAGCACCCGGAGGAAACCCACGCAACCACGGGGAGAACATGCAAACTCCACACAGAAATGCCAACTGGCCTAGCCGGGGATCGAACCAGCGACCTTCTTGCTGAGAGGTGAACGTGCTACTCACTACGCCACCGTGGCGCCCATAATCATATATATATATATTTTATATATATATATATATATATATATAAAATATAATAAAATAGTATTTGTTGTTGTCTAAATCTGAAACACTTACACAATAAGAATAATGATTTGATAAATGTGTTATTATTATACAGTAATTATAATTTAAATTCATTTTATGATTAGACATGGGATAATTTTCACAAGCAATAAACTACTAATAATGCTACTACTAATAATTTTATTTCTCAATATATTTATAATAATTATGATAATATTAATTCTAATAATTTAGTATTTTAATAAATAAATAATAATAAGTTAAGTATTTTAAAGCTATTTAAGCTATTATTTTAATAAGCTATTATGTTAAACTACAATTAAATTAATTTACCATGAATGTGAGATATAGCTAGTAAACCAATAATAATAATAATAATAATTATGATGAGTAGTATTAAGTAACACTTTATTTTGATGGTCCATTTGAGTATTAGTAGACTGTCTACTTAATATCTGTTGATACTGACATTCAACAGACATTTAACTGACTATGAGAAACTTTGCAAGTACATGTCAACTTACACCACCCCTACCCCTAACCCCAAACCTAACCCCAACCTAACAGTCTACTTGTAATCTAATGAGAATTAGTTGCAGCTCAACTTAAAAACAACAAACGGACCATCAAAATAAAGTGTGACCAAGCATTATTATTGTTATTATTATCTTACAAGTAAATTTTAATCTACCAAAAAAGCTATTATGTTAAACTACAATTAAATTAATTTACTATTAATGTGAGATAATCCTCATCATCGTCATTTATAGTGTCTATTTTTTTTCCATGGCCAAAATAATTGCGTTGTTGTTTTACATAATAGCTTATTTTTAGCATCAAGATCTATTTCTGCCTTGCGTGTTGTAAAGGTGTTGATTCCCTTGCAGGCTTTGAAAACGTATCATCAATATCACATTGACTGTCTGGCTGCAGAAGGCAAGCTCAAAGAGGCCACGCGACTAGAAGAGAAGCAGACGGGCAAGTCAGCTGATCTCGGCCTCAGCCAATCAGGAGGGCAGAGGCGCAGTTCTGTCAAAAAAATGGAGAGACTGATGGAGAAGGTAAACACTTTGGTTTGCGAGAATGAAAGCTGGTAACATCCGGAGCTCTGCTCTGCGAGGATGGCACAGGAAGAACGAAATCTCACTTTATCTCTGTACGTGTGCTTGCTTCACAGAGGCAAGGCAAAGTACAGGAAACCCAGCTGAAGTGCACTAAAGCTCGCAACGACTACTTGCTCAACTTGGCAGCGGCTAATGCCTCCATGAATAAGTACTATCTGCAGGACATTTGCACGCTGATTGATGTGAGTCTAAAACAGCGCTGTCCCATTACCATCTATTTAGACACTCTCTGGGATGTGCTTATGTTTTAGTTCCCTTTTCATTTTGAATTGACTTCTGACCAAAAAAAAAAAAGAAAGCACCCAGACCATTTTATTTAATGTATTTACTGCATCTAGAATGTGTCCATTGAGAGAACGCCAGAGAAAGCGATACACTGCCAGTGGAAAGCAAAGACTGATTTATGTTTCTCATAGTGTTTAATAGACTCTCATAGACTTTTCACAAGGGCAGGGCAGATTTAACCAATAAGCAAGGTAAGCGGCCGTTTATGGCCCCAGGAAATCAGGGGGCCTCCAATAAATGCCTAGAAGTATAAATTATATTATAAATTATATATATTTTGTATGGTGAGGGTCTAACAAATAAAATTTTAACATTAATTATTACATGTATGCGAATTTGTTCCCTACTGCCAGTCATAGAGCAGTCCAGCAGTCAAATCAGGCAAAGATTTAGTTTTAAAAATTAAATAATATTTATTTTTAGTTGTGAATTTATTTTAAGGTAACAAGTCATTTCAAATGTAGAGATTGCATTAAGACGGGGGCTAGCTAGGGAATGGAAGGTAGGATGATTTGACAAGGGCTCATGACATTTTGCGACCCCCCAGAGTTACTATCCGCTTGTTAAGTGTGACGTAATGCGAAGGGGCTTCTGGGTCCAAGCGCTCTATTAGACTGTATGGGGTGCCTCATCAAATAGTAATAATAAACGTTTACAAAGCGATGTAATACTTTCAAAAATCACAATCGCAATATATATATATATCCACATGCATAATATCCGATGGGCAGAAAGTGATAAATGTTTTATAAATTGTTCAAATTTTGGTATTTGTGATGCAGCAAGCCCAGAGGCTGTTGTGTACACCATGATTTTACATAAAATTCACTTTAATGTGTGATAGGACTAAAAAGTGGTCAAAAACTAACATTTTCTCTATTCATACGAGTAGCGGCTTGGACCCGGAAACAGTATTCCATACGTCACCGATACGTCATGACTTAACAAGCGGATTAGTAATAATTAAAAGTACAAAGGGTGCATTTTAGGACTTTTGGGCCCCCTTGGCTAGAATTGCTTTAGGCCCCAAATCAGTAAATCTGCCCCTGACTGCGCGCAACCTCAGATTATTGTTGTTTTTTTAAATTCCTCTTTTAATCAAAATAAACTTAGAAGCAGGGATATGAAACCGTCCTCCAGAACGGTTTAGCGATGCTTTAGCGTTGCTTTAGCGATGTCCCATTGCAGCGGCAAACAAACCCAGTGTGAAACCATGCAGTGTTAGATTGTAATGCGGATACTTAGCAAACGACAGCCAATTACATGTCTTTTATTCACATTCCTTTGATAGTCATGAAAAAGTCAATGCTATGAGTTTGCTACGATATCTAATCTACAAATCATTGATAACATTGTAATTGTTGTTTTAATGATACGCAAGCTGGTGTTGAGTATGTCGCTTACTTTGCCAAAATAATCAAAAACACGTTTTAAGTCCAAACGTCTTGAAAAACTATGTGATGAAGCCTATTATTCAAGATATAAAAGCGAAAAAAAAAAGTTTTTAGGGGTTTTTGTTTTTTATATTTGTAAGATAAGATATAGGCAAGTAATATCACAACCAAGAGCATTACATTAGGGCTGTGTGATTTAGGGAAGTTTTTTTTTAAACAGATATTGTGATTTCGATTTGATTTGCGTTTTAATTTTGTAGTCAAGTTTCCGCTCAATATTCTGTGTTATGCAGTGAGCGTTAGTCAAAAAAAGAAACTGAAAAGATATTAACTTACTCCAACTTTTATTCAAATTTGTTTTCAAACATTCATAAATAAAACACTACTTTTTCTCTAGAGCAAACAGTAGTTTTGTTGCTCCCTATAGATTGAGTGTCACTGGCAATGCTTTCAGTTGAATTTTTAGCAAGACACTCCTCATATAGCTGCCTGTGGTGCTTTTTCGTGTCCTAGTTGTTGTATTTCCTCGTGCTGTGGCGACAATTCTGTGACAGCTTTTACAAATGACCAGTTTTTTTGTCAGTGTCTGTGACTTTGAAACCAAAATATTCCAATATTACCGACATGCTGAAATTTTCTTTGATACAAATTAATCTGTCACTGCTTCTGAATCGGCAGATGCCATCATCCCACTTGTCCACGCTTTCCTGTTAGTTTTTTTGTTTGTTTGTTTGTTTGTATTATTGTGGGCATTCCACATAGTTCGGTTGCGCATTTCTTAGCGCAGAACTTCAGTGAGCTCACTTAATTGACTAGTAAGACTATCACACAGACTGCAGTCACACATATCCTCTGGGCCGGGAAATTATATAATACATATATGTTTTATACAGTATTGCACCCTTATGTGATTAGCTAATCGCAACGTTTCGAATAGCGATTGTGATTTGATTTTTAATTAATCGCACAGCTCTAAATTACATTTACAGATGATTAGCTAGGGGTGGGATTAATCCATGTTCTCGCAATAATGTCTTGTGATATATTGCAATTTATTACCTTTCACGTTGGTGCAGTGGGTAGCACGATCGCCTCACAGCAGGAAGGTCGCTGGTTCAAGCCTCGGCTGGGTCAGTTGGCATTTCTGTGTTTTGGTTGCGTGGATTCCCTCCGGGTGCTCCGGTTTCCCCCACAGTCCAAAGACATGCGCTATAGGTGAATTGGGCAAGCTAAATTGTCAGTAGTGTATGTGTGTGAATGAGAGTGTATGGGTGTTTCCCAGTGATGGGTTGCAGCTGGAAGGGCATCCGCTGCATAAAACAAATGCTGGATAAGTTGTTGGTTCATTCCACTGTGATTAATATCCTTGATTGATCAATCCCTGATTATTAAAGGGACTAAGCCGAAAAGAAAATGAATGAATTAGACATTTGGCAATATCAGAAACAGTAGCGAGGGATGAAATCCTAGAAATGTCCCTGACAATATTAATTTTTGTGTGACATTCAGTGTATCAGGCGTGTTCGGAATAAAGTTAAATAAAATGCTGCTATAGTTCTAGTTCGTTAAAATTGATTCAGATCAGTTCAATATGAATGTCACAGATGAAAAACGATTCACCAAAGGGCAGCTCTACTCCACTTTCAAAGAGAAATACATGCGTTCACAAGAACTGACTAAATTCATTTTAAGGAAGGAAAAGTCAAGAAGAGCCTACTCATACTCGCATTTAAACTCATTCAGTGCATTCAAAAAGGATTCAGTGAGTTTGTCCCTACAGCCATAAGATAATATCTTCCTTTTGTCATCTCATACTTTCACTTCTGCTTCTTGACAGTTATTGTGTATCATCTGTGGCATTGAGATCTTCATTTCTCAAAAGCGTTTGTATTTTCCGTTGCCCTGAGGCTGGTTGTAGAAACATGTCACGTCAAGAAGATCATCACAGCAGGTTCAGTCAGCGAGTGTGAATTGCTCAAACAATGACTGTGTTTTCCTCTTTTTCTTCCTCGTCTTCCCGTCTGGCTGATGATGAACACAGTGCACAGATCTGGGGTACCACCTGTCTGTGACGCGGGTTATACGCGGATACCTCTCCAACAAAAACCGAATCGTCCAGAATATGAAGAATGGCCTTCAGCAGCTGGACACAGCGGTGACTGGACTCAACCAGGGTCAAGATAGAGACTCTCTGCTGCAGGCCCACAACACCGCTTTCTGCCTGCCGTTCCGCTTTCAGTACCAGCCTCATGAAGGAGATCAGGTAATGGATCAGATGGACTGCACGCTTGTAGTAGGTCTTGAATGAAGTCTTTACTGATGCGTAAAATTTAAATATAATAGATTTATAATAATAATAACAATTTATAATATAATAGATTTAATAATACATTACACAACTGATATGGTTTCAAGGTTTCAATAAAATTGTTATGTTTTATATTTACAAGCATTCAGGCTAAGGTTAGTCATGAATTTATGTATTAAAAGCAAAATTACTGAAAAACTATTTCAAATAAATTTGGTACTTTCAAAATTTATATTTAAAAATACTTCTTTTATTCCATTAATTCCCATACCAGTATTATTTTAGATGGGGATAATCAATGGATTTCCATGCCTTAAAATCCTTTTACACAAGGCAAGCTGTTGATTATCCCACTTATTCCATAGTCATTTGTCAAGTTATAGACAAGTAAATACTGGTTTTGCTCATTTCAGCACAACATTTGACAGAATTTTTATGTAAATGACATGGGCATATCTAATAGCTCATAGTAATGTGTTAGCTACCTCTTCGCAAATATTTTTGGAAGCATATCTGTGAGTTGGAAAATCCTCTTTCCTTATGAAGGATATGTTGGTGTCCTCAAGATCACACAGATGAATGTAGGCTTGGAGTTACTATGGTGACTAATGTTTGTTTGGAAATGAATTTTGTTTCTAACTGTGATCAAAACTGACGGTAGGATTTAGAGTGCTTACAATGATATACACTGTATGAACTTTCACTGGTTTCTATTAGGGCAGAACAATAAATCATTTGAGGATCGATATTGCAATAGTCACATTGCAAAATTAGATGAATTAAAGTGCATTAAAGATTAAAAGTTATTTTTTTATATACAATGATGGCCATGCTATTTTACGTTTCATTGTACTTGATTACAGTTACACTGCCCAGAAAATTGTAAATCACTGTTTATTTAACTTCTATTATTGCTATTTAGTGTTTATATATGCTTGTAATTTATTATATCATATGCTGATCCATTACATAGAAAATATTTAATTATCCCAGTTAATCTAAATGAATGAAATCTTCCAAAATAGAGCTAATGATCTGGTGATATTATTTTCATATCGTAGCAAAACAAAATATCATAATGTCAGATTTTCCCAGTATTGCGCAGCCTTAGTTTCTACCTGAAGAAACATTGTTTTGGAAAGATGTCTGATTAGCTAGTCAATCCGTATTCTGTTGAATATCAGTACATTGTGCACACTGTGCGAAAATCAAATCAGCATATCAAGCTGTGGTCACACTAGAGTTTGAGCATGCGAAATTCTGTCGTACGGTGCTGCGAAAAGAATCGGGATTAAACAAAATGATTAAACATTAAAAAAGCAAGCGGTTGCTCCATATTTTTTATTTCTGTCCAGAGAGGTCATGTTTTGATCTTCGATTGGTCTCACACAATCACATTTCGCTGGTCAGAGGTTACCAAACTTCCCAACGCAGCGAACTACGAAACTTGTCGCATGAGCTTGCGTTTCTGGTCTGCTGCATTCATATGCATATAAAGGGAAGTTTAAGGGGAGAAAAGTGCAGTGTGACTGTGGGGCTTTACTTCTGAGGCATATGACAATGAAGACTATTGATACAATTGGATTAAAAAATAGCTTTGAATCACAGGAGGAAATGGCTTACTTTCTTATATTACAAAAGAAAACACTGTTTGTATGTTCTCATCCTGAGTGTGTGTGTGTGTGCTGTGTGTGGCAGGTGTGTGAGGTGAGCGCTGAAGGCCAGGTGAGATATGAGCTCGACACCAGATTCCAGCAGCTGCAGTCCAGACTGGCTTCTGTTACCCTCGAAACTGATGAGGTAAATCTGTGCCCCTTACACTAGTATTTCAATTTATGGAGTGGATGTTTGTGGCAAACATAAATCCCATCTCCGTTAACTTCCTTCAGGTCAGTAAGACCCTTAAAACAACCCACTCAAACCTCCTGGAGAGCATCTGTGATGACGACTGCAACCCCGCTCCAGACGCCTCCAGCACCCTGTCGGCGGAGAGCACCGCAGACGGCACAGGAGCTAAGCCCAGCCTCGCCAAACGCAGAGCCAATCAGCAGGACACCGAGACTTTCTACTTCACGGTAAGGAACCGAAGCACTGTCCACCTCATTTAGCAATGTGGAAGTTAGCTGTGTTTTTTTAGCATTTGAGACATCCCATTCACTTGCTGCATTGAAGAAAAAGCTGTGTTTTCACTCAGAAATTGCAAGCAAATTTTACAAAGCAACTGCAAGCGAAATATTGAATTAAGTTTGAAGATTTAATCATATTTAATGTAAAAACTAAAATAGTAAAATTACAGCTATGTTTCTTTATTTAACCAGTTTAAAAATTCTTTGAGATTGAGATCTCAATTACAAGGGTGATCTGGCCAAGAGGTCTGCAGCACATGCATTTAT
>CAIGQQ010022215.1:0-12290 GCA_903798035.1 Danio albolineatus
ACATAGTTTATTCTAAGTGTGAGATGTTTAAGTTAGCCCATGTCTGGCTAAGTTCATGACTGTTTATGTTCATCCTGTTCGTATATATTACACGGCCAGAGCATGCGTGACCACAATTCATAGTATGCATTACGCAGCCAGAGCATATGTGACCACTTTGACATGTTTATGTGACTAGACAAGATTTGGCTACCTACATGGTGATTTAACAAACTATGTTTGGATGGAAGTCAAGACTGAAACATAAATGGTCCAAGGTCAAATGTGTGTGCGTTGATGTAACTGTGATTCATTCTTTATGTTTTACATGACCTTGTGAGCTTAGCAAACTAGATAAAAAGAGAACACACTCTGTTTCGGTATCTCACACTCTGCAAAAACCTGCGATGCTGTATGATTGTCTGACCTTCTTTGCAAATAATATAATATTTGCAAAGAAATTTGCAAAGAAAAATAATATAATATAACAAGTGGCATCCAAACTCTCTGGTAAGAGACAAATTCTTTGTTTATACTAAACGAAAACTAAACAGTTTGGGCATTTAAATGGGCAGTAAAAGGTTTTCACTGTGATTTGGGTCGTCACTATACTGGCAGATCTTTCTCTGTGGGATAGCAGCGTAAATCCATAAGTGAGATCTGACATCAGGTGGGGATCAAGACCTTTCTACGAGTGAGATCTAGCGTTTGGCTGAGATCAAGACTGTAAATAAGTGAGACCTGGCGCCTGACTAAGATCAAGACCTTTTATTTGCATTTGGCTAGCAAACTGCAATTTACTCCCGGGAGGGGGTTGAAATCAGCAGCCGTGCGATTTACTTCTGTAAGAAGGTTGAAATTGGGGGGCGCGCAACTGGAGCTGGACAGCTTAACTTCTCAATTTTAGGTGAAAAGTCAAAGTCTGTTGAAGACGTCCGACAGATTAATGGGTACCGAAAAAGTCCAAAGAGAGGGGTAGCGGCCAGTATGAGGAAGTCTCAAAGTAAAGTGAGAAAATATAATACACCAGTGTTTTGGAATATGCAAAAATTATATGGAGAAAAAGGCATGCAAAATATAGGAAAATTAATGAAGTATAACAACTTTCCGGGGAAGGGAACTTTGAGTGTTACTTGGTTAAACAGTGTAGGAGTCAATTGGAAAGTCAGAAGAGGTTGTTGTAGAAAGCATGTGTGTGTGTGTGAGTGTGGAGACACTGTTGATTGTTGGCTGAGGGAGGCAGATAAGAAAAAAAATGCTGCAAAGGCAGCTGGCATGTAGGGAAAAGAATAGGGGAGATGAGGTGAAGAAAATAGTGAAAGAAAAATGTGAGAGTGTGAATGAAAGACTGATTAGCCCTGCTAACCCTTTTTATAAATCTGTTTCTATACATGTTCTGCCATATCATCACTATCCCGTGGCTGAGCTGTGAGCTCTGACAACTGACCCAGACCTCCACTGCTGCCCTCTCAGAAGACCGACCGCACCAACGAAATCCCCAATTCAAGTGAGCGGAGGACATCTGTTTGAACTGGAGAAACGTCTTTACGTTTAACAGACATTCTGCTGTGTGCTCAACATGCTGAAGACAAGCTGACAGCGAAGCAAGAGCAAGGCAAGTAGAAAGCAGAAAAGGAGCTATACATGGCCCATGTACGAACAGCATCAAGACCAGATAATCCAAGATACCGCAAGTTCAAAGGCGACAAATGGGTCAAGGGTGAGAGAGATACCAGAAGATGGGGAAACTGGAATGTGGCAGGTGGCGATGAAACTTGCAGAGCCTGTGGTGCATGTGACGAGAAACTGTACCAATTGTCTGCGCTTGCCACCGAGATGGACTTTGGTCAAAGGATTGACCCGAAAGGCGAAACCAACATCGCCTTGCCCCAACATTGACCTTGACCCAACATTGAAACCAACATTGACAAAAAACCAACATCGAGGAGCTGATGTGCGGTGAGGAAAGAGCAGAACGGAGGGGGTTTGGGCAAGCAGCCAACAGCTACAGTAAAGGGAAGTGAACATTTTTTACTAACAAGTTTAAATGCAGACACATTTTTATACACACATATACACATACACTGATATCTGTTCTGCTATCTGCAATGAAGAAAAAGCTTGCATTTCCTACTGTAATTTTGATTACAGTTATGTTGGTGATTTTCTGATGGAATGGCATTGTTTTTTGATAATGAAGCATTTTTAAATATGCCAAGATATTGTATGTTGATTGAGAAAACTTTGAGTTTCTGGCTGATAGTGGAGCCAGCAGATCTTGCATATGACCATGTGACCCGCAGTGTGTGATGCCTTTGACAAACAAATTTCACGAGTCTCTGTCTGCATCTGGTCATACAGTTGTTGATCAATTTACAGCTCCGCTCACCTGAGAGACAGAGGGGGGTAAAGTCTTTAAACATCCATTTGTTTGTTCACCAAAATGTCCAGTTCCATTGCTGGGAAGGGATATTTTGTGTAAATTAAACCTAGTTCTAACAGCAGATTCCGCTGGACTGAGAGTGAAAGAAGGGTTTTGATGAGAGTTTTGTTGTTTGCCGTTTGAATCACAGACACCACAGTGGGTCTATGAATGGCTGATTGAAAACAAAGCATGGGCTGATTTAATTTGCAAATTGGCTAAAGAATGAGTAAAACCTTTCGACATTGATATAATGTCTCCTGGTGAACTGCATTGTATGTCACATGTCGTAATTGATACAGACAAGGAATTTGAGAAAGCTTGGGTTGAGGAACAGGTGGATGAAACTTTGATTTAAGAAAAGATGTAGCGGAAAGAAAGTTTGTGTGTGATTTCTTTGTCTCTGACAGAGAAGCAGTGTTCACTTTATCTAATGCCAGAACAATGACTAAGAACAATAACTGCTATTGACAAACTTTGTGTGAAAAATCCTTGCATGGCTGACTTTAACACAGTAGACATTCACCCGGCCTTAGCAAAAGTGACAAATGAATTGTGGGCTAAAAGTAATCATAAAATGGGTTTAATTAAAGGTTGTGATCCAGTGATAATCACTCCCAAATCTGATCATAGGCATCATCATAATAACTAGATTATTTTGAAGAAAGAAGCCATTGATGGCATCATTCCAGTATTAAAAGCTTTACTGGAGAATGGTGTTATTGTCCCATGCAACAATTCCACAGACCATTTTTGTCCTGTTTACAGAAAAAAAAAGATAAGGGATAATGAAATGCCAACAGAATGGCATTTCGTACAAGATTTGCAAGCAGTAAATGCAGCTGTCAAGCAAAGAGCTCCATTGGTTCCTAACTCGTACTTGATTTTGTCACAAATTCCTGAAAAAAATAAAATAAAATAAAAAAATCACAATTTTATTCTGTGGTTGACCTGGCAAATGCATTTTCCAGTGTGCCAGTGGACAAAGATAGCCAGTGTTTGGTTTGCATTAAATTTTAATGGCAAAGGCTACACTTTTACACGTGTGTGTCAGGGTTTTGCATCCAATTAACTGTTTATAATGAGGCCCTGTTGAAAAGTTTGAAACCTTTGACTATGACAGCTGGAACTGTCAAAAAACAAATGTTGTCTTTTTAGGCAATGTGCTCATACTGTCGCACATTCATTCTAAATTATGCAATTTGGAACAGCACCTGCGAGCCCTAACTTTAGGGAAGGGGATGAAATCTACTGACAAACTAGAATGGACAGGAGAGGCAGAGCAGGCATTTGTAAACAAGAAATTTACAAATGGCTGAAGCTCCTGCACTGGGATTATCTGTCCCAACAAAGCTGTTTGTTCAGATAGTAGATGAAAGGTGTGGGTTTATGACATAATTACTCTTACAGGACCACGGTGGTAGACTGCGACCTGTGGCCTACTTTGAGCAAACTTGACCCTGTAGCAGCAGGCCTGCCACATTGCTTAAGAGCAATGGCGGCTTCTGAAAAAGCTGTTATGGCGTCAAGAGATTTTGTAGGTTATGCTGATTTGATACTGATGGTAACGCACGCAGTGTCCATGATACTTCTAGAACAAAAACATTGCATTTGTCGACAGCTCGCTGACTGCGATATCACACTATCTTGCTAGATATGTCAAATGTGACTGTTAAGTGATGTACAGGGTAAACGCCGCTACTCTTCTTCCTACTAAGGAAGATTGGAAAGAACAGTATTGTTGCATAACAACACTTGATCAGGTGTGTACACCACGACCTGACCTCTCTAACGAGCCACTAGAAAATTGTGAAAATGTCCTCTTTGTGGATGGTTAGGCATTTTAAGATCCACAGACAGGCCTGAATAAGGTTGGCTACTAAGTGACAACTGAATTTGATGTGATGGTCTCTGGGAAATTACCAGGGCACTATTCTGCACAAGCTGTAGGGCTTGTGGATTTGACAGAAGCATGTAAATTGATGGCAGAAAAAGAAGTCACAATTTATAGTGATTCAAGATATGTGTTTGGGGTAGCCCATGATTTTGGGGCTTTGTGGAAGCACCGAAAATTTCTAAAATCTGATGGTCGACCATTACCCAATGCTCCTTTAGGTGCACCTACAGTGGATACACTTAAATGAATTTTACTACCTAGCAAACTGGCCATTTGCAAATGCGCAGCGCACACTAACAACCAAGATTTTGTAGCCGCAGGTAACTCGAGGGCAGACACAGCAGCGAAAGTCGCAGCGTCCCAAGACGAGGACAGCTCTGAATGTACTTTGCTATCCGCTAACAATAACAACATCTGTTCTTCCTTACAGGAGATGCAAACATTTTGCGACTGGGCTGGAGAAAGTGGAGACAGTCTGGCTGAGTGATAAGTGAAATGTGTGGAAGAGAGTTAAGGGCAAGGCTTGTTTACCAAAACATTTTTTTCAACACTATGTGAAATTAATTCATGGTAAAGATCATACATCAAAAACAGCAATGGTTGCTCAAATGACATAACTGTGGTTCATGAAGGGGTTTACCACATTTGCTGACAATTTCTGTAGACGATGTGTAATTTAAAGGGCACATACAGATATGGCCACAAAAATCGCGCAAGTGATTTAAAGTGTTCTCATAGTTTACTGCAGCATTCCGTGGGATGGACCAACACAAAACATGGACCAACACAAGACGCACATGGCCAGCAGGGGGCAGTTATGTAACATAGTGAACATGTACGGCAAGCAGCCAGTCATGTGAGCAAAAACAGAGCGTGTATGGCGAGTGGATTGTGCCACTTCTCAGCCTTACATGGAGAAGGAGCAGTCGACGTAGCGGCGACGCAAGTAAGAAAATTGTAAATAAAATTGGACGTGTTTAGTACGTCTTAACTAAGACGTCGCCTCGCATGATGTGTCATAAGCACGCCGCCTTACACGACGTGTCCTAAGAACGCCGCCTCACACAACGTATCCTAAGTACGCCGCCTCACACAACGTGTCCTTATAATTAACAATAATTTATCAATTAATCGTAAATATTCATAATATTCAAAAACATAATGCCATAATAGATATAATGTGCCTATGGCGTGTGCCAGTAATCCAGGGCAGTCCCTGAATGAAAAGGTCGGATAAAAACGTACTGTGTGCTTATACTGTACTTCACATAGGGACAGTGGGCATAAAAAAGCACAATTGCGCTGCCTGGCTTAGGCTACCTGCAGCTGAGCTGTCAGAGCAAACTAACTGCAGGATTTTTATCGTTTCAACCATCCTTAAACAGTTTTGGACTAATTGTGATTCGTTATAATTTAGAAAAGCAAGATTAAGATAGATAAACGACTTAGCTTGTTACAGAATAGAGTTGAGGCGCCTTTCGCGCCGCTGCTGAAACCGCGATTTAAATATATATATAAATAATATGTGTGTTGTCCACAAAGTCCGTTTTTTAGGCATCATGGGTCCTCATAGGGTTGGCATCATCTCGTCTTGGATCTCCGCGATCACTGCAAGCCCTCGCATGGGTATCTCAAGAAGGAATAGCTGTTCATTTTTTTTATTTGAACAAGAGATATGTCAATGTGAAAGGGATACAGTTAACTCGTGTATATGCTTTTACTGAAAAATAAGTCCGTAATCTAGTGTCCAACATGAATCTTTTCATGTAGAAATGTGAATTGATTTACTAAAAATAATTGGAGCATTTCTCAGCAACAAATTTGAGCATATTATAATTTTTTGGGTTTATTTTCAACTTAATCTGTGGACGAAACGTGTGCCATAACAGATTTTACACAATACATTATACAGTAGGCCTATATAGGCCTAAATATATATATTCATTCATTCATTTTCTTTTCAGCTTAGTCCCTTCATTAATCCGGGGTCGCCACAGCGGATTGAACCGCCAACTTATCCAGCATTTGTTTTACGCAGCGGATGCCCTTCCAGCCACAAAGGGCAATAAATATATACATATATATATATATATATATATATATATATATATATGCAAAACTCTATACCCTCTATTGAACCTATATCAAGGGCCAGGTATTTCTGCACATTTCACGGTCAGAATGACTCAGAATATCAACATAAACATAACATAAAGGAATTATATTCAAAATAAAATGCTAATGTATTAACTTGTGGCGGTTCAATCCGCTGTGGCGACCCCGGATTAATAAAGGGACTAAGCCGAAAAGAAAATGAATGAATGAATGTATTAACTTGTTCGAGCTCAAATTAAACCACAATTATGGTGATGGTGAATTATATAAAACAATTAATATAAATTTGTAGTAAAACAACAACCTAAGGTTACTTTATTATTTTACATGACACGTAAGTCGGGAACACGTTTGGTGAGGTGGCGTGCTTATCACACGGTTGTCAAGGCGACGTCAGAGTCAGACGTGTTTGAGGCAGCGTGCTTATCACACGGTTGTTTAGGCGACGTAACCATCTCAGACGTAAAAGTACACGACTGTCTCCTTCGTTCGGTTATCTGTGGCACTATCCACGCGCCATAAGCGTGAACATTCCACCGAGCAGGTCATGCAGACCGGCTAAAGCAAGCGCTCCATTCTGTTTATGCTCGCTGGTAAACCAATATAGCTCAGATCCCAGCAGACATAAAATTTCTCTAGTAGGATATGTTTTTGCTGCCTAAATTAAAAACACTTTGATCAAATGAGTTTGTTTCAAAGCGGAATTCTTTCTTGTGCTTTTTTTTCTTTCAGTACAGTGTTTAAATAATATTTAATAGGCCTACATCAACTGTGTATTTTATAGCCTATTTATTTAGACAGTGTGTGTTATACTATAGTTTAATTAGATAGACTAGATAGACTAGACTAGCTGTTTGTTGACTTCAGCTCAGCATTCAACACTGTCATACCCTCTAAGCTGCTGATCAAACTTAATTAGATAGATAGACCAAGATGGCGGCGCGTGCACAACGCGAGGCCCAGCGTCTCTCCAGTTTTTGCAATTTTGCAGTATTTTTCCTGCTAATTTCGGGTCTGTTCGTGCAGAACAGTTTTGCCTTTACATCGTACACCCGACAGGAGATTTTGGATATTGGTTTGTGCATTCCGGACAGTTTTATCAGCAATCTTTGACTCATTCCAGCGATCGCTAGATCTACCGAGGCTCAGCACTCTGCCCGGCCGGGCGGAAGTGCTCGGAGGCGGCGTTGCGAGCGTAAACAAAGAAGGGGAAAGCGCGGCGGGCTAAGAGCTAAGCTAAAGCTAACACCACACCGGCTCTCTTTACCCAGCATTTTTCTCGCCAATGTACGGTCTCTGGTGAACAAAATGGATGAGATTCGACTACGCATCACCCACAGCAAAAGATTATGGAACTGTAATGTCATGATTTTCACAGAAACATGGCTAAACGGCGGGATACCAGACAACGCTGTATCGCTAACTGAGCACCACACATTCCGAGCAGACAGAACAGCGGATGACTCCGGTAAGACCAGAGGCGGAGGACTATGCATTTATGTTAACAAATCTTGGTGCACAAACTCTGTCATCGTTGGGAGACATTGCTCTGTTAACCTGGAATTTCTAATGGTTAAATGCAGACCGTTTTATCTGCCGCGGGAGTTCACCTCCACCATTATAACTGCTGCTTATATTCCTCCGGATGCTAATGCTACGTTCGCAATGAACGAACTTCATGCGGCCATCAGCAAACAACAGACTGCTCACCCGGAGGCTGCCTTTATTGTTGCGGGGGATTTTAATCACTCAAACTTAAAGACAGTGCTCCCCAAATTCCATAAAAACATTTTGTGTCACACCAGGGGAAACAAAACTTTGGACCAGGTGTACACAAACATGGCTGACGCCTACACAGCGACCCCCCTCCCCCACTTGGGTCAATCAGATCACCTTTCTTTGTTGCTCACCCCCAAGTACTCACCCCTCATCAACCGTCTGAAGCCATCAGTGAGGACCATCAAAGTGTGGCCAGCGGGGGTAGACTCAACGCTCCAGGACAGGTTTCAACACACAGACTAGAGTATGTTTGCATCCCAGGCCACCCACGGCTCTCACACAGACATTGACAGTTACACTTCCTCTGTTCTGGAACACATCAACTCCACCATAGACAGTGTTACTACCCAGAAACAGATCACCACATACCCAAATCAAAAGCCATGGATGAACAAGGAGGTGCGCCTCCTGCTGAAGGCACGCAACACTGCCTTCAGATCAGGTGATGCACAGGCCTACAGCACTTCCAGGGCTAATCTGAAGAGGGGTATCAAAAAGGCCAAGCACTGCTACAAGCTGAAGCTAGAGGAGCACTTTTCCAACTCTGATCCTCAGCGCATGTGGCAGGGCATCCAGGCCATCAGTAACTACAAACCCAGCCATTCCACACCCACAGCCACAGATGTCTCCTTCCTGAACGAGCTAAATGACTTTTATGCCCGCTTTGAAAGAGACAATAAAGAACCCAACACCAAGATCACTTCCTCAATCGACCACTCACCCATCACACTCACCTCCTCAGAAGTCTGCACCGCACTGAGTCGGATCAATGTGCGTAAGGCTGCTGGACCAGACGGTATTCCTGGGCGCGTCCTCAAAGCATGTGCAGAACAGCTCGCTGGGGTATTCACAGAC
The DNA here is from genome assembly GCA_903798035.1 of Danio albolineatus. Classification (NCBI taxonomy): domain Eukaryota; kingdom Metazoa; phylum Chordata; class Actinopteri; order Cypriniformes; family Danionidae; genus Danio; species Danio albolineatus. Next base: position 9,048 of record CAIGQQ010022215.1, read on the forward strand.
ATTTTCAACCTGTCCCTTAACCTAGCAGCTGTACCAACATGCTTTAAAACCACCTCCATCGTGCCAGTGCCGAAACACTCTAGCCCAACATGCCTGAACGACTACCGCCCTGTAGCACTCACACCCATCATCATGAAGTGCTTTGAGCGGCTGGTCCTGACACATCTGAAAGACTCTCTACCACCCACACTGGACCCACATCAGTTTGCCTACCGTGGCAACAGGAGCACAGAAGATGCAGTCTCCATAGCACTGCACTCTGTACTCACACACCTGGACAATAAAAATACTTATGCACGAATGCTGTTTGTTGACTTCAGCTCAGCATTCAACACTGTCATACCCTCTAAGCTGCTGATCAAACTTAGAGAACTGGATATCAACACGTCTCTCTGCAACTGGGTTATGGACTTTCTGACTAACAGACCTCAGAATGTTAGATCAGGCCACATCTGCTCCACCACCATCACACTCAACACTGGTGTACCTCAGGGCTGCGTGCTGAGCCCCTTTCTCTACTCCCTTTTTACCATCGACTGTAGGCCCATGAACAGATCCAACACCATCATCAAATTTGCAGATGACACCACAGTGATTGGTTTAATCAGCAACAATGATGAGACTGCCTACAGGGAGGAGATACAGCATCTGGCCACTTGGTGCACCAACAATAATCTGCTCCTTAACACCACCAAGACCAAGGAGCTCATTGTGGACTTCAGGAAGGGACGAACAGGCTCACATGATCCCATCAACATCAATGGGATGGCCGTCGAGTCTGTCTCATCCTTCAAGTTCCTGGGGACCCACATCTCAAGGGACCTCTCCTGGACCACCAACACCTCCAGTCTGGTCAAGAAGGCTCACCAGCGCCTATTTTTCTTAAGGCAACTTAAGAAGAACCAGCTGTCATCAGCCGTCCTGGTGAACTTCTACCGCTGCACAATAGAGAGCATCCTGACCAACTGTGTTACAGTCTGGTATGGAAGCTGCTCTGTTGCTGAGCGCAAGGCCCTGCAGCGGGTGGTGAAAACTGCCCAACGCATCACAGGGACTCCACTTCCTGCTATAAAAGACATTCAGGAAAAACACAGTCTGCGCCGAGCTCGCAGTATTCTTAAGGACTCCTCTCACCCTGCTCACAGACTGTTTTCTCTCCTGCCTTCCGGCAGGCGCTTCAGGCTCCCTCGGACAAAAACCAGCAGACTGAGGAACAGCTTTTTCCCCAGAGCTGTCTCCCTTTTGAACTCTGCCCCCCACTGACTCTTCTGACCCCCACACACCCCCACTCTCCTCATAACTTATACTCCTCACAGTCACTGCACTACTGAACATTTGCACATTTAAAAATTGCACATATTCATTGCACTGATTCACTTATCATTGCACTGATTCACTTATCTGAACTGTACACACCCACTGTACATAGACATCTGTAATTATGTTTATCCGCACACTTTTGATTATTAATAAGCAACCTACATTGCACTGATTCATTTATGTGAACTGTACATACTCACTGTACATATACATTTGTAATTATGTTTATCTGCACATTTTTGATTATTAATAAGCAACCTGCATTGCACTGATTCATTTATTTGTACTGTACACACCCACTGTACATGTACATTTGTAATTGTTAATCTCTCTGCACACTTATAATTAATATCAACCTGTACATACAATCATTTATTGTAAATCTGGGCTCATAACCAAGTCAACCTGTATATAATGTTCATAGTACATCCATCTGTAAATATCACCATAGTTTTTCTATAACTGCACCTTATAATTTATACCTGTATCTGCACTTGCTGCTATTGCACTTCTGGTTAGACCTAAACTGCATTTCGTTGCTTTGTACTTGTACATGTGTAATGACAATAAAGTTGAATCTAATCTAATCTAATCTAATTGACTGTTACCATATTTTAAACTATGGAGCTCTGGGCATAATTCGAATTACAGATTCGCTTCCACGACCACGTCTTATTAATGCATATACTTGTTTTAATTAATGTTATACTTTAATAATTAATTATGAAATGGAATAATTCATTCCTGAAATACTTCTACTAAATCCATGAAACAAAAAAAATTAACTTACAAATCAATTTATGGAATTTAAGCCTGCATAAGCAACAGAACACGTACAGGTACAAAATTCAAATAGAATAGATTCTAAAAATAATTTTTTATTAAAGTCATAATATTTATTTAAATTATTAATATTTAATATTAGGTTAAATTATTAATATTAAATTATAATTATTAAATTATTAATAAAAAATATTTAATATTTAAATTATTAATGTTTAAATTATTAACATATAATATTTATCAACCCTTTAAGACCTGCCATAGAACAATTCCGCCAGGGTATATCTTAGTATTTTTACATGCTGTGATGTCATTCTTTTGAGTATTTTCAAATGCCATATATCAATAAAATCCTTACTTCCCTAACTTTAAGTTTATGTTTGTCATAAATCCATATTAACGAGTTAAATAGCTTAAAAGTGCAATAAAACAAAAAAATTTAAAAAATCGCTTAGTTTTTATTTTAGTTTTTACTATATACATAAATAACACAAATGTAAACCTCAAACTTGTCAATGTAAAAAACATGCATAAAACCCTTTGAAACTATATAAAACTGATTTGGACTAATTACATTAATTCGTTTGTGATATACACTTATTTTTATTAACAGTGTAGACAGAACAATTTGATTGATCAACAAAAAAATCTCTCTACAAATTACCACACATGAGGGGTTCTGAGGGCTTCAGTGTTCAAAACAACATCAATGTAAGTAAAATAATAAGCACGATTCAGCAATACAGCAAAAATGTAAGTATAAAAGTTTGATGTTTTAGGCACAAAAGTGAAACCATAAGAGTAAATAGCGCGTCATCTATCAGGATTATTGTGTTTGTTATGTTTATATTCATACTCAAGCAAAGCATTGTTTATGAGCATATACAGTAATACTCAAAAGCAAAGCATTTATAAAGTATATACTAGCATGTCTTGGAATGGATCTAATCCTTCACAAAAGTCAGCTTCGTCTTTACTGGCAATAGAATCTGGAGCAGATGATGAGTCGGAGAATTCCTTGTCGTTTGACGTGGTTAATAACTCCAAAACATCGGACTATTTTTTTGTTTATTGTGCGGTCACGACTCCATGCCAGTGTGTGTGTGTGTGTGTGTGTGTGTGTGTGTGTGTGTGTGTGTG
>CAIGQQ010022217.1:0-10351 GCA_903798035.1 Danio albolineatus
ATATATATATATATATATATGTATGTAAATTTTGTATGACTTTCTCAGTGACTACTTTTCACGCAAATAAACCTAACAGTTTCATTAAATCGTTGTATCCATTAAAATGTTCACATAACTTAGGTATAGAAAGATAGTTTTTAAGTTTTTGCCTCCTATTAATTAAAATTGTATTTCATATTTTACACCAATATATAACATAGTGCCAGTTTGGAACTGACTAATCTAATGTGCTTGCAAAAATATATTATTGTAAAGCATCCTATAGAATATATTCAATTAAAAGAGAGAGCTATGGGAGGTGTTCTCATTTATTCTGGGTTCTGAGTGCATTTTTACTCATGCAACTAAAGTTAGTGATCACCACAATTGTTTGCTGACCAACATTCTTCAAAATATCTTATTTTTAGAGCGTGTTTTTCTTCAATCCATTATAACCTATGGCATCTCTCTGTGTCTTTCATTGTTGTCATGAACCGGCAGTGTTTTGACCCTTAGCAGGTTGGTTTCCTCTGCTCATTTATTATTTAGAGCCCATTCTAGTGGACATCTGTCCAAGCTATGTCCGTGTAGGAAATGAAGACAGAAATAAGGCAGAAGTCATGAGAGTTTAAAAGATATCACATCATGCTGGTGCTGCACTATCAATTATTCACCATCTTACAGTATTTCAGCATCCAATCAACGGGTACAATGATTCGTATCCGGTCTTCTATTGCAAACATATGCAGGAAAACAAGAAGGCGAGCCACTACCGTCCCAGTTTGTCTCTGACCTGAATCGCCTGTCTGCGTAAACACCAGTGGAGGATGCTAATTAAGATGGGAGAGAAAGTCTTATTAGTGTGAAAACAGGGACAGAAAAAGTTTGGAAAATAGCATAACTGTGGTGGCTTAGAGTAGGTTACTGGATGTCAAACAATACCCAGTGAAACATTTAAGAGAGTATTATAATTATTTCACCTTTTTTTGCATTCTTTGCATTATTTCATGCATTTTAATTCATGCACTAGATTGGAAATCTACAGTGCTGCTGAAGAGAAAGTATGGACATGTTACAGCTCATACTGTACAGTAGATACAGAGAAATGCTGCTGTCAGCATGTAAGATATGCTGCTGCTGCATATAGGCATAGATAAATTATGTTGCAGATCTGTACATGTGCAGACATTGCAATGGAGGGTTACATTCTGGCCACAGTGTAACTCAGTCATTTACAGTTGTTTGTTTCAGCTATTGTACAACCCGATTTCCAGACATTTTTATAATAATAATAATAATAATAATAATAATAATAATAATAATAATAATAATATGGGATTTTTAATGACCCCAGTTTAACGTCTTATCCAGAATTGAACAGTATAGAGTCCTCATCAATATACTGGGGCGTTAGGAACCCTCACAGACCACAGGTTGAGCACGCCCTGCTGGTCTCACTAACACCACTTCTGGCAGCAACCTAGCTTTCCAAGGTGGTCTCCCATCCAGGTACTGACTGGATGCAGACCTGCTTGGCTTCAGTGTGGTGACCACGTGAGATGTACAGGTACATAGAGAACTAGCTGCTGATTATTATAGCAGCTAGAATCTAGAATGTGCAATTTGCTGATTATCTTCAACTTTATTTATTTGACAAACAAAAGATTTCCAAAGTCTTCAGTGAGTGAATTTTATTTCTGAAAATATAAACAAATTTTAATTACGATATCTACGATACTTCTCAAAAAATTTGGGACAAAGGTAAAATAATAAGGAAAAGGTCATAGAATTCATTCATTCATTGATTTTCCTTCAGCTTAGTCCCTTTATTTGTCAGGGGTCACCACAGCGGAATGTACCACCAACTTATCCAGCATAAGTTTTGCGCAGCGGATGCCCTTGTAACTGCAACCCAGTACTGGAAAACACTCATACACTCTCGCATTCGCACACGCACTCATACACTACAGCGTATTTAGTTTATTAAATTCACCTATACTGCATGTCTTTGGGCTGTGGGGGAAACTGGAGCACCCGGAGGAAACCCACGCAACAACGGGGAGAACATGCAAACTCCACACAGAAATGCCAACTGACCCAGCCGGTGCTAAATCAGCAACCTTCTTGCTGTAAAGGGAAAGTGCTAACCACTGAGCCATCATGCCGCCTTCAATCATCATCAATATACTGTACCCAATGAATATAAACAGTACACAAACACATAAACAGTACACAAATAATGTTTGTCCAGAAAATGTATTAAACATTCATCAGAGTTGTGTGCATCTTCTGGACATACAGAGAAAAAGAAAAGCACAGCGACTCTTGTTGCCAGATATTCCATGAAAACGCTGCTAACACCACCCATGAAAAACTGAAAAAACCCAAATTGCATTATTTAAAATGTATTTAAACGAGGAAAATTTCAAATACTCCATAAACTCTAACTTAAATTGTTGTTGTTTTTGAGCCAAACCAATACAGTGCTTAATGATGGTTGTATTACAAGTGAATCCACACTTATAGCGCAATCTTAATGAAGCAGCCTTTCTAATGTTTATTAAACACAATACTTCTATCAAAGGTAGCTTATGTAGCTGATTATGTATTTGTTGTAATAATAATTTGGTAAATAATTGAAAGTTCCAGCACAGAATATGCCAGAATGCTGCTGTAGTATTTGCCGTGAATCATCACATATTCGGGAGCGAGTCACGTTCCAAACAAACTAAATTACCAAAGTAATAACAGTTCAGGGGGATCAACTTTTAAATGCAGTTGTCATTCCTTAAACTTTATAGTGTGTACTTGGACAACACTGAATAACTATATGTCGAGTAGGCAAACTCACCTGTGCCATGTAAAACTAATAAATGCATTTATATGGCACTTTAGTGTGTGTACACCAAAATCTGTCACATCATGACTGAGATGTGTGAAATTACACCAGCAATAATTGGTGCTGGCCATTTGTTGATAATCACAGCTGATTATATGCTTCCTAAAAGAGAGCAGGAAAAGGCATCAGATTCCTGCTGTGAGTAAAGAAATCGTCTTTAGTGCATGATTTGACTTGAATGAATTTCCCAAAGAGAAACTTCTGCTAAAACCTTTAACACAACAAATCTGATTATGCAGATGTGCTTCTGTTTGTGGTTGTGTAAGTATGCGGCTGAAAGAATGTGTTTTTTTAAAATTCAGTCAAGGTTAATATGAATTAATTACATTTAAAAACTTAAGAAATCTAAATGAAATCTTCAGAATGTAGTTAGGAAAGGGAATTTTGATTACTCTAAAACAGCTTGTTAAAATGGAGAGAGTTACTTTTTATTTGCATTTGTGACCCTGAACCACAAGCCCACTCTTAAGTTGCAGGGGTATGTGTGTAGGAATAGACAAAACATTCATTCATTCAATTATGCATTAATTTTTTTCAACATAGCACTATATTTATATGGGGTTACCACAGCAGAATGAACCGCCAACTTGTCCAGCATATGTGTTACCTTTAGAAATATGTCTCTGATGTCTATGAGAAGTTTCACCTCAATATACCCCACAAATATATATATATATATATATATATATATATATATATATATATATATATATTTTTTTTTATTTAACTTTAATAAAGCTGCTGATTTTAGGCTTTGATCCAAATTGTGCCATTTTGATAACTGTTGCTTTTAATTTAAGTGAGACCGTGATCCCAGCATGTTTGCCAGAGATGGGTTGCAGCTTGAAAGGCATCTGCTGTGTAAAACATATTCTGGATAAGTTGGCGGTTCATTTTGCTGTGGCGACCCCTGATTAATAAAGGGACTAAGCCGAAAAGAGAATGAATGTGCTCCCAGCACACTTTTCAAAATAGGGTAGAGCTAAATGCCTGTGCACCAGCATAACAGCAAATTTAATACAGGACTAATGCTATCTCTATGAAAAACTGAAAGTGTCAAAAGAAGTGGCTCAGAAGAAGGTCGACTATATGGAGACTACAGTGTGCATCCTAAAACTACATTTATAATGCCTCTTAAAGCTGATTTATACTTCTGCGTTGAGTGATCGGCGTGACCCACAGCACCTGCCTTGTGCATAGTTGTGCAGTTAAACTTCTGTGAACTTTTCCGAAGCACTAACTTTGTTTTATGTTTTTATGTTTTATGTTTTTTGTATTTCAGAATGCTATCTCAATGTCCAAGTAGCTAAAACTCACTTATTCAGAGGTGGGAACTGGCAGATGTGAACAATATTAACCATAAGGTAAACACAAAACAACAGTTTCCATCTGGAGTTCCTTCACAGGACTCGACACTTGTAAACACTCGCTCCAACAGGTTCGCGTGGCTCTCATTCCTGCCCACACTGGCCACAGTTACCAAGCCGACCAATTACAGAGCTTGCGGTACACGTCGTTGCAGTGGCTGATTTAGGCATGGGCGACATGGGCGATTGCCCAGGGCTGCATTTTGCGGGGGGTGGCAAGGGGAGACGGTGCAAAACAAAAACAACAACGTGCACCAGTAAGCTTTGAGATGGGATTAATACACTTGCATAAGGTAAACCACAAGACTGGTAATGCCAGAATAAAGACGTTAGTGTTTACATTCACATTTGCCGTCTTTTGCAAGCACAATTTTGTTATTCTCCTGCAACTGAAACTGCGCAGGTGAAAGCAAACTGATACAGTACATGCGCACAGAGAACCGTTTCCCGCACCTCCTGATGTGAATCCTGGTTGTTTACATGCACGCCAATAAAATATGCACCACTCATGCTCTGTGAAAGTTGATGCTATTTAATGATGATCTTATTTTGACTAATTGTATAATAATTTTCCCAGTTAAGGGTTGCAGCAGGAAGGGAATTCAAAGAAATTGAATGAAGAATAATAATATAATAATAATAATTCTGTTCGCCCAGGGGGCCATTCAAGCTGGCACCGCCACTGCGTCGTTGTGATGTGTAGTTACATTTTTTGAGAGATGCGTGTCAGCTTCAGCGTCAGCCACGGCGAGGGTTATGAGACTGCGCCAAGGCTACGCCAGAGTATACATGTGGTCTTGATGTTTAGTCAGTCTTTAGTTGCTGACATTATCATTGGCTTGAGCTTACACCTTCAAAACTCTAATAGCAAATGACTGCTTCTCACTCAGGGCTGTTTATGCTAATGAGGGAGAGATCACCTCAAATGGGTGGAGCTTTCCCCACTCTGATTTCAACATGAACAAAGAGAGAATGTCAGTCAAGTGTAAAGTGCAAATAAATAAATAAATAATATATATATTTTTTTTTAATGGAATTAATACATTTTACCACTACAGGCTGGCTATGTTCACACACTGTTACCTCACAACTGTAATTAAAATCTTTATTAAAATTACTTTTTTTTTTTACAGGCCACCTTTCAACAATGGGAAATGCTGTTTGGCACTGTTAACAATTTAGCTATAAATTGATATTTATCAGTCAAACCACTGTAAAGACACACAATCTTCACCAGCGCTGCAGTGTCTCTCTATGCAGACATATAACAGGTTACACTATCAAGCCAGTCTGGACATCAGAAGCCTAGGATTTGACTACTGGAGGTAATGAGCTTTTGCTGAAAAATGACAGAACTACAATTTAGGCAAGTATTTGGAATATTTAGAATTCTTTTGTTTACCTGCAGATCTTTCCCCAAAGTAAAATTTACACAATAAAATAAGACAAATCAAATGCAATAAAACAAAATAAAGTTCAATAGAAATTACATCAATACACTGAAGATGTAAAGACAACAACTTAGTCAAAATCAACAAATTCAGTGATCCTCATAAACTAAAAAAAAGAAAAAAAGAAAATAGTTTGATTTCCAAGGGTCCTTGCGCTGGTATCAGTCTTTTTCTTAGAAGTTTTGAGGGAAACAAATCAAGTATAGTCTCTATCCAAAAAAAAAAAAAAAAAAAAAAAATTATTTGTTTTACCTTGAGCTGGAAAAATAATAGGTATTAAATACTCTCCCGGTTCAGTAGGGTGAATTTTTGGGTTTCTTTTCCAGTGTCCGAATGGGTTAGCTCGCCATCAATGTGAATCAGTCTTCAATCCAAAAAAAAAAAAAAAAACACCAAAGAAAAAAACCTGTACAAAAGGCCAAAAGCATGACTACATTTAGTCAAAGATTCAATGATATCATCACATCAGGTAAGCATTTCCACATACAAGCAAATTAACATTCATTAAAATTAACCTATATATCTCTTTTTCTGGGCGCCACGGTGGCCGAGTGGTTAGCACGTTCGCCTCACAGCAAGAAGGTCGCTGGTTCGATCCCCGGCTGGGCCAGTTGGCATTTCTGTGTGGAGTTTGCATGTTCTCCCCGTGGTTGCGTGGGTTTCCTCCGGGTGCTCCGGTTTCCCCCACAGTCCAAAGACATGCGGTACAGGTGAATTGGGTAAGCTAAATTGTCCGTAGTGTATGTGTGTGAATGAGAATGTATGGATGTGTTTCCCAGAGATGGGTTGCGGCTGGAAGGGCATCCGCTGCGTAAAACAAATGCTGGATAAGTTGGTGGTTAATTCCGCTGTGGCGACCCCGGATTAATAAAGGGACTAAGCCGAAAAGAAAATGAATGAATGAATGAATGAATGAATCTCTTTTTCTTCTAGGCATGCGCACAAGACGATATGCAAATGAACATACATGTGAAGTGAAGTAACACCACGTGGAGACAACTAAATACAGCATAAATCACACAACAGCAAAATAAACTCTTGTTTCCTTGCAAGCTGTGGTAGTGTTTCATCTAACATTAAATTCAGAGTATTTACAAAGAAATTAAACTTACCATGTCCATATATTCACTCCCCAACAACACAACGATGCAAATTTCCTATCGATTGTCACAGGGATAATTTAACGATTGAGTCCTCTTGAAATATTTCTCTATGAAAGCTTTTTGTAAGTTTCTCGAACTAATTTCAAAGTTATTACTGAATTTCGCCGTTTAAATCATCAAATCTAACGAGCTCTCTCTCTCACTTCCTCCACAGTCTTGTGATTTTTTCCCACTGCGTCAGCAAGCGCAAATCCTGCCCACACATCATTGATTGGCTAAACAATAATACGTGAATATTTCACATTATAATCTTTAAACAGTTTTTTTCTTAAAAAGAACATTTTACAATCCTGAATTCACAATTATATTTTGCTTTATCCCCTGATCATTCATATTATTTTAGAAATGTACAAATATAATTCTTCAGTAATCTGGGTTACATCCGCCTTCAGTGTCTCTCTATGCAGCCGCTTTCCTTGCATTCTACATCTCAAATAACAAACTCGCAAAACATATGTGAACGCTTTATAATACTTACACATGCTTACTCCAAATATATGTGAAAGATTTTAGACAGCAGGCGTGAGGTTCAGCTGTGTGCTCTTCATTCTCTGTCAGATTCAAGCATAAGCTGATGCGGCTAACAGCTTCTCTGACTGACAGTGTTTACACAGCACAAAAGAGCGTGCTTGAAGACGCGTGACGCTTCCTGATGGCATGGAGCCCATGCGCGATTCACAGCACATTGTGTTAGCTGACCAATCAGAGCCTCTTGAGAGCGGGCCTTCGGAGGAACTTGGAAAATGACAGCCGTTTTCACATTAGCCGAGTGGCTGTATATAATCAAAGTGAGATATATGAAAAAATAACATGATTTTCTACAAATGAAGCATGAGCACACATTGCTTTGCATCTTATAAACACAACCAAGCCTTAAAAATACACTGTGGACCATTTAAATAAATGAAAAATAGACAAACAGACAGACAGGCAGACAGACAGACAAGTGTGACTGCATAACAGAGAGGGCTTCAAAAGTCAGCCACAATAATTTCAGACTAATGCTAAAAGTCTTATATAAATATATATTATTTATTTATTAAAAAGCTGATTCCCCAGAGACACCAGCTGAGGGGCTTTCAAGTTACCAGCCAAGAGCTACTTTGGAGGAAAGAGTTTCAGCTGAACAAGGCAGAGCGTTTTGGTCACTGTGACCCGAGATCAAATTTATCTTAAAAATAGCAGCGTTTCTGAGTTGTTTTCAATCACACCACATGCCTAAAAAACTGCCGTGACTCAGTCTTTAGTGGAATTGGGTGGACGCAGAGCGAGACTGAAACAAAGAGAGAGCGAGCGGCGTTCGTGAGGGAGTAAAGAGATGATAAATGCTCTGACAAATTAGGTTAAAGTATTAGTCTGGCTTGCGCTGGATGAAGCACTGGCAGCATAAATATGACAGAATGAACGCAGCCAAAGTTTGTTATCGAAATGCAAGTACAGGGCAGCAGTGATGCAGTCAGTGACAAATTGATGTCAGAGGCTAGCATAATAAAATCACTTACCGTTGCCGTAGTTACCCAACCCTCAGTCATGCACGCCACAGTTACACTAATGTAACTGAACGGCAAGGTTAAACAGTCGCATGTACACCAACATGCATTTGTTTTGCGCATATTAAACCAATACATTCTGGATAACATTTTGTACATTCAGATGTTAAAGTAAACGAATTAGAGATTGGCTAAGATTTTCTTTTATAATACAGATATTTTTCGTCTCCAAATTGGCCTCTTATCTTTGATTACCCCCTCTCCCCCCTCCCTCTCTCACTATCTTTCTGATTTTCTCACTGACGTGCTCGCAGTGTTGAAGGCATCTGCTTTTTTTGAGTGTTTTCAGCATGTGGGTGATGATATTATCTCCCATCAGTCCCGCATTGTCTTTCAGCTGCTAATTAGCCACCATTGTAGCTCTTTGTCCAATCAGAAAGCTCGCTGCATGTCCGACGAGAGTTGCTTTATTTACATCAGATAAAAGGCATAATGGGATAGGATGGATTGTGGCGATGCACATTACGATCTGAAATCTCCGCTCCTGTGCCAAACCGAACAACTGGTGCAATACCATTAGGGTTATTAATTTTGATAAGATAAGCCTTGTAATGATTCATAACCCCCTAAATCTCATCTCATCCGTGAATAATTTAGAGGGAATATCGGTTTATTATCTGTTAGTAGTACACATATGTTCCCTAGCTCTCATTATGCTCGGGCTCTCTTGATTAGGCGTAGCGTATAACGTAACAATGGCTATTTAACCTCGGAGGCCTGCGGGAAGTGCCGGAGGACACAGGCAGCGGATGCACAAAAGTGTGAATAATACAGTAAATTGCCGCAACGGGCTGCAATTGAAGCGCACAAACAAACAGAGTGTGATGAATGCAATTTTCATCATTTTCAGATAAGATTGCGGTTTTGTATTCCGCTAGTCTTCTGTATCGCTGTAAACATTGTCTAAACTTCTCACGCTTTTCTAGTGCTCAATGTAATTTGTTTCTTTTCCCTCTTCGCTTGCTGGCAGGAATATGACGATGTGTCCAATCGGAGTGGCCAGTATCCACATGAAGATCTGTGTCTTTGTTTATGCTGTGGGCACAACTGCCTCGTGGATGTCCATTAGTGGAGACGCTTTGCTGAACACACGCATTGCTAAAAAAGTTAGCGGATGCAATTACAGACCTGAAAAATACGTCTAATTGCTGCTGGTTGTGTGTAGCCTGTAATTGTGACAAACTTAGATATAAGGAAGTAACAATGCAGTATATGAAACCATAACTGGTGTGCTCAACTCTTTATTTTCTATAACGCTTGTAGATTGTCAAAACCACTTTGCATGGATGAACAGGAAATGATAACAATATATGGGACATTTGCAATTCTATTCAAGTTTATTTGTATAGCACTTTTTACAATAAATACTGTTTTGAAGCAGCTTTACAAAAGGTCCACGTTATTGCATTACAATCAAATCTAGTTAAAGTTACAATCAAATATTAGTTATTATATACAGAAATAGTTAACCTGCAGTTTTACAGCATACAGGGAGTGTAGAATTATTAGGCAAATGAGTAATTTGACCACATCATCCTCTTTATGCATGTTCTCTTACTCCAAGCTGTATAGACTGGAAAGCCCACTACCAGTTAAGCATATTAGGTGATGTGCATCTCTGTAATGAGAAGGGGTGTGGTGTAATGACATCAACACCCTATATCAGGTGTGCAGAATTATTAGGCAACTTCCTTTCCTTTGGCAAAATGGGTCAAAAGAAGGGCTGGACAGGCTCCGAAAAGTCAACAATATTGAGATATCTTGCAGAGGGATGCAGCACTCTTAAAATTGCCAAGCTTCTGAAGCGTGATCAACCAACAATCAAGCGTTTCATTCAAAATAGTCAACAGGGTCGCAAGAAGCGTGTGGAAAAACCAAGGCGCAAAATAACTGCCCATGAACTGAGAAAAGTCAAGCGTGCAGCTGCCAAGATGCCACT
>CAIGQQ010022218.1:6414-16679 GCA_903798035.1 Danio albolineatus
ACACACACACACACACACACACACACACACACACACACACACACACAGGACCTTCTCTCTTCCCTGCTCTCATCTTAAGGTAAGGAGTTGTGATTCTGGAATTAATTTATGTAATACAATTGTAATCTCTATTACATATGTGAAATTTGAAAAGGCTTTAAGTCAAATGCAAACAGATCATTTCTTTTTTAAATGCATGATTAACTATTATTTAAATAATGCATTAATATTATTATTATTAATGTCATTAAAGTAGCTTACTGTTTCAAAGTTTAAACACCTTAATGGTACAATGCTGTTGTTATTTTTTTTATTATTTTATTGCTCATGTTCAAAACTAAAGATTTCTTTTAATGACTCTCTTTAGATCACAAAATGGTAACTCTAACAGGAATTTCACTGCCTCGTCTGGTTACTATAATGGTAGTGGCAGGACTCGTTTCTCTGACGATCCTTTATTTCTGGTCCTCAACTCCAAAGAACTGTGAAGCTCCACAGACGAACCCGAAACAATACATAGAGCGTTACTTTGGCAAGAAAAGTGACTCTCTGACTGATACTGCAGAAGACAAACCGATCCTTCTGTTGTGGTTCTGGCCTCAAAATTATTATTTTGATTTTAGTGACTGCAAAACCTTTTACAACATTGATGGTTGTCATTTGACGGATAACCGATCACTCTATGAAAAATCCGATGATGTGCTCATCTTTCACAGAGGCATCAACTGGGATCTGTCGAACCTTCCTCCATCGCCTCGTCCTCGGTTCCAGAGGTGGATTTGGTTGAATGTAGAATCACCGACCAACACGGCAAAAATACCAGGTCTGGAAAACCTGTTCAATCTCACTCTCAGCTACAGGCATGATTCTGATATTCTTGTACGGTTGCGTTTGAGAACCAGGAAGAAACCAGCTGAGGATTTTGTAATACCAAAAAAGGACAAACTGGTTTGTTGGATTGTAAGTAACAATGCTGCATCGACTGGTGTTGGCACAAGGAACCAGTTTTATGCAGAGTTCAGCAAACACATCCAAGTCACAATGTTTGGAAGGGCTTATGCAAATTTTTTGGATTACAACGAGTACTATCCTACCCTCGCTAGCTGTAAATTTTACCTCTCCTTCGAGAACTCCATCCACAAGGACTACTTCACAGAGAAGTTAAATGGTCCCCTTTCAGTAGGAACTGTTCCTGTGGTTTTGGGTCCTCCAAGAAAGAACTATGAAAACTTTGTTCCTGGAGACGCCTTTATTCATGTGGAGGACTTCCCAGATCCAAAGTCACTGGCAGATTATCTGCATCTACTGGATAAAGATGACGTTGCATATCGTAGATACTTTGACTGGAGGAAACATCTCACTGCAACTCCTCATTTAATACAGCAGACTCAAGAGTTCATTCTGCCTATATGCACTGCCTGTGATTATATAGCACGGCACAGGGAATATAAAGAAGCTCATGATATCTACGACTGGTATTTTAACTGAAGATAATTCGGCACATCATGTACTGTATACAAGACTCTTTTATATAACCGGCCACTTTTTATATTTATAGATGAAGTTTGTTATAATTCTGGTGAAATGGAAGTATTTTCTGTAATTCTGCTGTTCCATTCATTTTCTTTTCAGCTTAGTCCCTTTATTAATTCCACAGTGGAATGAACCGCCAACTTATCCAGCATATGTTTTACACAGCGGATGCCCTTCCGGCTGCAACCCACCACTATGAAACACCCATTATCATTCACACACATACACCAGACAATTTAGCTTACACAACATATATATATATATGTGTGTGTGTTTGTGTGGTATTATTATGGAATTATTTTCTACATTTTAAAATCATAATATATATTTTACTCACCATAAACTCTGTTAATGTGAACAGTGATGTAGTCAGGAGTGAGTCGTGTAGCAGATATACGTAGCAAATCACAGAGGTGGCTGTCAGTTAGATTGGTTCTCAATGAACTTTTGTTTAGATTCATCAGTGAAATTGTTTGCTCACGTATATATGTGGAGCCAAACAGACTCATCATCCTTTTTGAATGGCGTTTCATCAGGGGAAATTTGGATGAATCCAAACTCTTGTAAAACTCAGAAATTTCCTGCACTCACTGTTGATTTTCCTTTTTCTTGGTTGCGCCATGGCTCACCAAAACGTGGTTATCAATTGTTTCCATCAGTTTAGTCGGTTCGTTTTATGTCATAACAGGAAATGCTGCCTTATTGAAGGCATGTGATAGCGACACCCGGTGGTCATTTATTGAATTACGTTTATTTTTATACAGCAGGCTAGATTCTATTAATATTTATAAAAAGCCTCGCGGGCCGCCACTAAACTGATTGCGGGCCACAGATGGCCCGCGAGCCGTAGTTTGGACACCCCTGGACTATAGGTTCTGAATGTCGATTTCGATTATTTTTTCGGTTAATCGCCCAGCCCTAAATCAACCCATAATTTTTTTAAAACATTTTTTCATAAATTCATAATTTCTTTCAGTGCACCACCATAAGTCAGTGACGGAAGTATGTTTTTAAATATGTGAAGTAAGGACTGATGGAAGTGCGTTGTTTTAATGGAATTTGATACCGCATGCTGAATTTAAAGAGAATTTTTCCACGTTTCGCGATGTGCGTATCTGTGGTTCTTTACTGACAGTCCTACGTGATGGTAACAGTTTGATTGCGGTGTTTACTTCAATAATGCCACTAATACATACATACTCCATGTCTTAATTCCATTTCTGTTTAGTTCAGTAACGCCTTATGTAAGATTAAGGTAATCAAAGTATTAATTGTATTAAAGTCTATTAAAGTATTGGTGTCCCATTTATACGTATACTCAATGTTCGACTCAACCACACTTTCAGGACTATGCCAACTTGGCTTTGCGAAGCAGCATTTTCTGTATGTATGTATGTACATCAAAAGCAAGTACGCAATGGCTCACGGTTATTGACAGTGGAAGATGATTTACTGTTAGTCGTGTCTAGGCATGGGACGATAACCGTTTTAAAGGTATACCGCGGTTTGGAAAAAGTCAAGGTTTTAAAACAGTCAAAAATTGTGTAAGATTTTTTTTTTTAGATATTATTTTGTTGTTGTTGTTGTTGTTTTTTATGACAACAGTATCTCCAGCAGAAAAGCTTTCCAAAGATGCTATTTTAAATTGTAAAGACATCTGTGTTTTTAAAGCAAATCAAGACAGCAGAAGTCAATGATTCACTTTTATTATTTAGCATGACATGCTAACTGCTCCAAAATATTATAAATGTTTCTCCAAATAAAATATAATGTGTTTTTTATCCAGATACTTAAAAATAATATATTTTAGAGCAGTAATCACAATATTGTCAATCTGTGATATTTTTTATCCAGGGTTATCATACCATCAGAATCTTATACCGGCCCATGCCTAGTCGTGTCAGGAATCCAACCACAGATTAGTTTTCCTCACAGAAACAGGCTCGGCCATCACACTGAATCAGGTAAGCTATATATTTATGTTTCAATGTAATTAATGCTACATACTTTAAGCGCAGCAAGTAATATCTGAATGATGTTTGCACATGAATAATTTTGGCCCGGTGGAGGGGCGCGCTTGAAGTAGGACGAACTTGGAGGGGGGCGTGTGTCCTAAAAGGTTAAAAACCCCTGCTCTAAATTAAATATTTATTTTAAATATTTACATTTTAATATTTTCAGTTTCAGAAGAACAGTTATAAACGCTGTCCTAAAGTCATGCATTAATTTTATATGCACCAAATACACAATGTACTGATGGTGTAGCGCCGAAAAATACAGAAAAGGACTGTTCATAAATAAAACTTCTGTCATCATTTAACCACCTTAATGTCTGCAAAAGGAATCAAATGAGTTAAGGAAAAAGTTTACACAGCTCTAGAAACCATGTCTGCAGATTCTGCTGTTCTTTAAAAGAGCTATAATTAATTAATTAAATTGATAATAATATTAAATCAACATCTATGTCCCACAAACTGCATTAACAACATTACATCTTATCATTTTTCCGCTGTCTATATCTGCATCTTTTTCTCATTTCACAAAGGTCCAAAGATATGCCTATACTTCAAATTATTAAATTAAATAACATTATTTGTGTAGCTTTGTATTGTTTTATATATACTTATTTGTTTTATGTTGTACTGGTAAAGCATTTGCTGAGAACTACGATGTGACCGATGTTTTCTCTCTCTAAAATGTCCTGCAGAATATTTTCCATAGCAGACATGTTAAAAATAGCTTGATAGAAAAACATTTAATATGAGTTAAATCAGATTTTGTATTGTTTAACTGATCGCATCAATCAGTTAATCATTCATAATCATTCATGTCATCTCGAGCGCAGGAAAATGTCTTAAACAATGAGCTTCACTTCTGCTGAGAAGAGATACAGCTGTGTTCACCTGTTCAGAAGAGAAGCACCAGCAGCGCCAAATGATCTCCGTCAGGATTCCATCATGTGCGCCTGCGCGAAGTCAAAAGCTGGATGTGTGACAGACGGGGCTCATTCTTTCAAGCGTTTACAAAGTGCCGCCAAAAGTTACTCAGTCTGAATTTGGTTTTAGGCAGAGGTGGGTAGAGTATCCAAAATCTATACTCAAGTAAAAGTACAAGTACTTGTGGTAATTTTTTACTCAAAAGTTAAAGTAGCAATTTTAAAAGTTACTTGAGTAGCTGATAAAAAATTACTCAAGTAAATAGTTACTAGTTACTATAGTATACTGTTTAAATATAACAGTATAGTTAAGCCTTTAAATGTCACTTTAAGCTGTATAGGAGTGTCTTGAAAAATATCTAGTAAAATATTATTTACCGTCATCATGGCAAATATAAAATAAATCAGTGATTAGAAATGAGTTATTAAAATTATTATGATTACAAATGTGTAGAAAAAAATCTTCTCAGTTAAACAGAAACTGGGGGAAAAAATGTTCACAGAATGTCTGATTTTTTTCTTCTGAAGAAAGTGTCATTTGTTTTATTTCAGCTAAAATAAAAGCAGTTTTTTTTAATGTTTTTAAAACCATTTTAAGGTCATTGTATTAGTCCCCTATAGCAATATATATATATATTTTATTGTCTACAGAACAAACCATCATTAATGATTTGCCTAATTACCCTAACTTGCAAATTAACCTAGTTAAGCCTTTAAATGTCACTTAAAACCGAATACTGGAATATATAAATATATATTAACACAATTTTTATGTTAAAAATGTTTAAATGTTATATTTTAATGCTTAACAATGTGAATGACTTATTTGTGCAGGCCATGGCTAATAAGTCACTCCATTAAACTGCAGTTTCTTTAGTTACCCCATCCCATACCATTAATAAGGTTCAAAGTGGGATCATTTTGACACCACTACGTGTTTTTTCAGGTTGGAGCTGTAGTTCATGTATGAGTTGCAATGTCAGTTCGATGTACAGCACGCATCGCATTATCAAGATTATTATTCTTGTTCACATCTTGAAGTGAAAACTTAGATTAAATTTGAGGCCGCGGTAACCTGCCAGATAAACTCACTGCACTGACAGGGTGACTCTCCTTCCCAGAACCGCAGATGGTCGTGGCGTGACCACAGTATAAACTCGCACGTCTTCCTGGACTTCATCCATCATTCTAACATAGACGCGCGTGCTCAAACCGAAAGCGGTCTCTGTAGCAACCTCTCGTGACACAACCTCTCCAATGCGGCGCCTCGTGATATTTGCAAAAAAGTCATTTAAATCATATTTATTATCATCTGACAGTAACGGAGGAACGCCGCCAGATGTAGTGGAGTAAGAGTAATGATTTTTCTCTAATAATTTACTTGAGTAAGAGTACACATTTTAATTTACTCAAAGTACATAATTTTACTCAAGTAAATGTAACAAAGTAAATATACTACCCACCTCTGGTTTCAGGCGGAGGTCATGTGACAGTTATAATTAAGTTTGTTGCTCTAAAGTAATGGACGTGGCTACTAGGCATGGGACGATAACCGTTTTCAAGGTATTCCGCGGTTTGAAAAAGTCAAGGTTTTCATACCACCAAAGTTTTCTGCCATACCGTTCCTACGGTATGAGTAAGATTTTTTATTTACATTTAAATTGTAAAGACATCTGTGCTTTTGAAACAAATGAAGACTGCAGAAGTCAATGATTCACTTGAATTATTTAGTCTGACATGTTTACTGTTCAAAAATACTTTAAATGTTTCTCAAAATAAAATATATTGTGTTCAAGGGGAAAAGGTTTTGTTTTTTTCAGCCAGACATTTAAAAATAACATATTTTAGAGCAGTAACCACAATACCGTCATAACGTGAAACCGTGATATTTTTATCCAAGGTTATCATACCGTCAGAATCTTATACCGGCCCATGCCTAGTGGCTACAAAACGAAAACATCACTGTTGGTGGGTAATGTATATGTAAGGGAATTTGGGAGTTGTATTTTTTTTTTACTTTTGATCAGGTCAGTCGCACACGTACAACTTAATTTTTTTTTTTGCTGGTCACACACAGTATTGGTGGCAATTGTTTTGGTGGCAATGTGACGGAAAGGGTCACATTGTAGAGCAGGGCTATTCAATTGGCGGCCTGCGGGCCAAACCTGACCCGGAGGCAATTTGTTCCGACCCTCCAAATAGTGTGAAAAAGACATCAAAAATAAGTTTACCTCAGTCGAAAAACGGTCGCTATATTTATAAAGTGACGTGCGTCTGTTCAATACAGCAGTCGAAAACATTTGGATATGTTTGTAGAGAAGGCCTTTTGTACAATGCCCTGATACAGTTAAATATGCAATGATTAGCCAATTTCATTATTAAAGTATTTTGGGGCAGTAAACATGTCAGGCTAAATGATTCAAGTGAATCATTGACTTCTGCTGTCTTTATTAGTTTCAAAAACAGATGTCTTTACAATTTATGCCTAAAAAAAAAATGTAAATAAAAAAATTCTTACACATACCTTAGGAACGGTATAGCTGAAAATTTTAGAGGTATGAAAACCTTGACTTTTTCAAACCGCAGTATACCTTGAAAACGGTTATCGTCCCATGCCTATTTAATACACTTTTATTTTCTTTACTTGAAGTCTTTTTGATGGCAAGAGCTGCAATTTTATATTTAAGAGATGGGAGCAATCTTCAACAATGACATGTGCTTTGTTTAATTCTCATTGAGTGCATTTTCATTTGGTTGTCTTTGTGCTTTACTTAAAATTGCACTGGCAATTTTTACTACTCGGCACAGTTTTTGCTTTTCCTTCATTGGCAGCAGTCCATACCGTGTAATCATGTTAAAACTCACTACACTTTCAACCAAGTTCTTGTATACCATCCAGATATCTCCAGAATGTCTTGACTCACTCCAAATTGTTGTAACCTCCTAATGAGATATATTCTCTGCACTGCTTTTTTAAAAACGCACTCTACATTTGCAGCAAATGTCAATCCACTATCAATAAATGTTCCTAAATATTTAAAACATCCAACTGTCTCTATTTCATGTCCCTCAAGGACCAGAGGTTTCAACCCTTGACTAGAACTAGTTTATTTCGGCTAATTATCATCTCCTTGTTTTTACTAACATTGATCTCCAATCAGTTCCTTTTACACTAATTTTGGAGAAAATTTATATAACTATAGTTATATAGGTATCTCCTTCTGTTCCTGTTTTAGTCAACTGGCCAACAAGTGCCATGTCATTTGAATATTTAAAGTGCCCATATGTTGGGTTGAGAACGGTTAAATTTCACTTTTTGAAGTCCCAAACAACAGGATGATATGTACGCAAGGTCAAAAAACACTTTCAATGTCTTATAATATCTGTTTATTTTTACCTCATTTTCCCACCGACTCCCATATGAATCATCTGAGCGAGTCTTTTTCCCAAGCACCTCCTTTACGTGACGCTGTCACGTCACGTCCTTTACGTGTCAGCAGCCCAATGCCAGAACATATTGAAAAAAAAAAATCACTGCAGTTGTACAACAGCGTATTGCTATATTCTTCATTATAACAACAAACATTCATTAATAATTAACACTTCATGGACTATTGTAAGCCAACAAATAGTTACATTCGGCAGTAAGCTAAATGGCTACCGCTACATGCTGCACGGAGCAAACACAATACAGACAACTACATCCATATTTACCTTGTTACAGTGAACAAAATGATAGTTATTTTAATCATACTTACAGGTTGCGATTCGGAAGAACTTGCTGGTCCAAGTAAACTGGGTATTGATCTATCCTTTAACAACAACCGTGCAACAAATCCTGCGTTGTAAGCGTGTAGATTGGTGTAGCTCTCTTCAGAGAAATGACGCGAACACAGCACCATAATGGGGCTATAATTCTCAGGTATTTTACCAAAAATAAACCTCAACCACTGACTCTTCACAGCTTCATCTTCAGGTAGGGAAAAGAACACAGCTTTTCCCTCACACTTCAGAGCACAGCGTCTACGGGACATGATTCAACCGGAATGCGATACAGTTCTTGTCGTCTTCCACTTTTTCTTCCTGTCTGTGGGCGGGGCCGGGGAGTTCAATTTTCCAAGGGTCTGCGTGTGAAAATAGTGGGCGGGGCTTATGTTTCGCGTTGACGTCAAGCCGAAACGGCTAAAGACTCGTTCTAATAACGATTCATTTAAACAACGATAAGTCGACTCTTATAGATTAATCAATAGTTTTAAACACTGTGCACTTTCAGATTTAAGCCTCAGCTGGACATTTCACTTCACTTAGAGCTGTGTTACACACTGCATGCAAGCTCATTTTCAAAAATCCATAATATAGGCTCTTTAAATAATTTAAAACCTAAATTCCGGATCTTAAGTTCATTTGTGTAAAGAGATTTTGGGAAAATGTTTGGAAATTTAAATTGTTAGTGGCTGTTTTTCCACTTGACTTCTATTATAACAACAATGCTTAATTGCAAAGTACACTTGCTGAGAAAAAAATCTATCTCAGCTCTCAGAACATGGTAAACATGAGTGTATAATGCCCACACATTATAATTCGCTGGTTACTTTATAGAAATGCATATAAAAGCCAAAAGCCTATCTAAAGGGTTAATGCTGCCGACTGATGGTCAACAGTAAAAATGACAAATGTCACCTTATGCCAACAGGGAAAACTGCCAAAGATCGAGAAAGCGTGATTATATGCTGTCATCGCTTTTCAATCAAAAAATGTGGTAATAATGGAAGTCAATGAAGCAAAAACAGCCACCAACATAATGAACAGTCCATTTGAACAATACACAAGGGCTAATTATATACGGTATCATGCAACCTTTTCAAAGGAATTTTATTACAGTTTTTATTTTTTATTTTTTATTTGTTCATGCAAAAATATTCCCTGGTACTTCAAAGACCAATGATCATCTTATTGCAGAATTAAACTCCTCCCACGTTATATTTAGCTATGATATTTGCCTTTACTCATGGTTGATGAGTGATGGAACTTGTTTTTGTCTTCCTCATCTATACTGCGGTGAAGTAAAGACTCCGCTGGATTCTTTCATGTTTGTACATGAAAGCAGGTGTGCTAATACTGTACATGAAAACGGGAAATATCTCTGAAAGTTTCCATTCATTCGTTGGAATCTATAGTCATGTATTTTCTTTAGAGTGAGGGAGAGATTGAGGAAGGAGAGAGATTTTTATAGTTAGAAGGTCTGATTAAGAGCAATTCCTGACCTTTGCAGTAAAAACTTGAAACTTAAAATATTGAAACGCCTGTTTATATTTTTCAAAATGTTGCATTCCAAATATATATATATATTTGGGCTGTCAATTTATTAAGAAAATTAACTAATTAATCACACTTTTTTTGTGATTAATCAGGAAAAGCCGTATTTATTACAGAAATAAAAACACAGGCATTTAAAACAATCAATACCAATAACAAACAAATTATTTCCATGTTGGATTCTAAGTGAACTACAAAAAATAAAAAATAAAAATACAGGCATTGCAAATATGGAAATTGGAAAATAATAATAATAATAATAATAATAAAGTATTGAATACAAACAATTGTATCCATTGTAAAGTAGTTTTGCGAGTTAAGAACATTAATTATAAAGTAGAAACAATTTTGCTTAGTCCTCCTTAACATTTAGCCAGTTGCTAAGACAGTCCAGTCTATTGACATTATCGGCTGACAACACACACGCACGCACGCACGCACACACACACACACACACACACACACACACACACACACACAC